>NBNE01000406.1:0-14089 GCA_002215365.1 Phytophthora megakarya
TGTTTGTCAACTTCAACTTTGTTTTTCTGAACTACTTTTCACTCGTTAGGATGTTTATACAATCGTTTTAACAGAGTTAAAACTTCAGCAAATAGCGATGTATTTCTGTAGGATCAGCAAGCAAAAAGTAGAATGCGTAGCGATAGTTTGCGTCAACGGCGGACTAATTGGCGCGGCATGGTAACATAATTAACCCATTGAATAACTAGAATTATGTTAATTATGTTGTTGAGCAAGAGATTCAGATCGGTGTAAACCAACGAATGGTAGCGCTCTGCCCTGATGCTTACTATTGGTGTACATTATCTAACTTATGACAGCGTTTATTATTCTCCTGGGATTTTTGAAGTCTTTTGACCAGGGCTTGCTTCGTTTTTTACCCGAGGCGCCGGTCTTGTGTATGTGTCTCCCGTCTGCAAAACAGTCCAGTCTTAACTGTAGCCGTAGTCCGTCGACCCTCGTTTCTGGACTATTGTTTATCTACAAGCTGCAGCATTAAGCGGTATCGCCGATACCGCATACAAGTGAGGCCCACAATATGCTGGCTCATACACTTGGCTCTATCGTACATAGCCTTTGTTAGCTATGTCTTCATCCGCTCATTTACTGCTGGAACGACCCTAGCAGCGATGTAGCTCTTCTGTATTATTGTACCCTGAGTACTTTAAAAAAAGCAAGTTGAAGTTGACAAACATTCTCCGAAACGTCCGTTTTCTACCCCATAACAAACTTTGAGTTAACACGGACTGAAGCGAAGATCGCAATGGCTACGGCTTGAATCACTTTGTCAAGCTCAAAGTATCCGCCGCTAGACCTTACACCAAACAGCTAGTTCAAGAGTCCAGCGGCGAGAAGACGACGATGATCCTTAGTTGCACTTCACGGCTGCAAATGTTGCGGAGCAGGAGGATGCTCCCTACAACTCACGCGCTAACTTGTTCCACGCGCGGAGTATCTTGCTGTTCGAGACTGCACACAGTAGCTGTCACTTGGCTCATGGACCATGGGTCATGGATCTGCTCGTTGCTAGTGCTCCAGGAAAGTCGCATAGGACAAGTGGTTCGGATGCCGCGTTTCGAAATTATCACCCTGCTGGATGACCATTCTCACCCACCGCGTATTTCGCGCTATGCTCCGAGCAGTCTCAGGCCATCTGCTGCGGGGACATGCCACTAGAGCAGGAGTGAACCAGGAAATTCCCATGGCCATCTCATGGTCGTCTCCCAGCTGAATGCGCGACGTGTACACTTTCACTGCCGTATGGCTATGTGCAGGTTCAAGCGAGCACGCACGAGAGTTGAAAAGAAGCCCTACTGCCAGCAGTACTGGCGACTTGACGTGGGGCTTTGCTGGACGCAAATTGCAGCAGCCATTCGCTGCGAGGACAGCCCGTCATTTGCCGTCAATGCAGGCTGATACACGCCATGCGTCAAACGGACTGTCCTCACCGCCAGCAATGCAGTGGCTAAAACGGAACTTCCACTCGATTGTGTGAGTATGTCAAACCTAAAACGCCTTGCTATTCATGGTGCACCGAAATCAGCCCCCGAAACCGTGGAGAAGGCGAAACAAGAAAGCAGTGGAGACTCGGCGCTTTATATTAGTGGCAGCCGTCAACCACGTGCTAACGGTGTATTACTTACGCGCTGTTTCGTGGTGAGCTAGTCCGCGAGTAATGGACCCGTGACTTGTCCAGTGGCTCGACTTGTGGTCCGCCCCGCGTGAACACCAAAGAAATTGCTCCACCCTTGCGTGAAGCCGGCAGTCACGCGTTGCAGACATGGCTACTCGTTATCACGAGCGGTTACCTCGGTATCTTTCGAGTGACAGTAGCCGTTAGTTCTGTCACTCACCGTATCCGACGCGAAACGTTCGGCAGACCTCCAAGTCTTGGTGAGCTTTTGCCACACGCAGCAACATGACGTCGAGCGCGATCTTGCGAATCTCGGAGAGCTCCGAATGAAAACGGATTTTGTCGTCGTGTCCTACATCTTGCTGGTCTCGCTTCAGCGTGACAGCGGCATTGTACCACGGCGGTCTCCGCACGCTGTAAGAGACGGCAAGTGGCTGTGAGCAGGGCGACATGGCACCGCCTTGAGTAGCTTGCGTTGCGCGCTCAAAGACGAGGTGGATTTTCCTCTCCTGAGCTCCACCTGTGGTCAAAAGCGGTGGTGCTCTTCAACAAAAAAGATCGCGGTGATTGCCAGCCTTTAGATGTCCGGCAGCTTCGTCCAGACGAGCTCGAAAGCGCAGCGGAGGTGTGTACCAAGTTGCACTAATTTTTCACTCGCCTACCAGCTGCCAAGGCGGCGCGGCCACCAGGTCGACGCGAACCACTATCGTCAAAGTTGCACTAATTTTTCACTCGCCTACCAGCTGCCAAGGCGGCGCGGCCACCAGGTCGACGCGAACCACTATCGTCACCCTGCTATCAATGTAGCCATCCTCTCACGACGTTTCAATCCGTTACGCGTTACTTCTAAATGTTACTTGTTTTTCTTGAATTGGTGTTTTACACGTATTTTGGTGTGAGAATGTTGTGGTGCATTTCCGCACCACAGGAATGCATTCACTTGGACGCTTCGAGCAATAATACGCACCTGTAACCACACTACTATATAACTGCCATTATGGTGTTCGGATCCATGCGTCACGCAGCCCAGCAGCTCCGGCGCTCAGCCAGGACTGTGTCCACTCGTCGTGCTGCAGCCTCCGCTTCCGCATCCTTCGCCAGCGCTCCCCGCGCCTCTTCTGCCCTTGTCCAGATTCGTGCCAATGCTGCGCTACTCGCTGCCCAGTCGCAGTACGTCAAGGCAGACCCCACGGGGGTCGTGGCCGGCATCGCCATCGTCGGTGCTCTCATTGGAGTGGGCAAAATGTGGTGGGACGCGTCGTCGTCTGGCGTGGAGGAGCCTCTGGCCTTCCAGGAGATCCCCCAAGCAGAGATTGCGCTCTTCTTCGCGGAACTGACTGCGGCTGTTAAGCAGCTTTTCGTACGTGAATGGATGAGGTTAACTTAATTAATTTATGGAAGTGCTGATATCGTTGTGTGTTGGGACGGATAGAAACAACTACCGGAGATTGACACCGCGCTGCGCAAATACCTGAAGGACAACAACGTCGAACTGAGCGACGCTGAGTTCAAGCAGACCATTCTGCAGCAGTTGTACCAGACGATGGAGGGGATCGAGCAGCAGATTGTTGCCCAGCGCAAATGGAGCCGCCAGAGCCTCGAGTTTGCGCTCGAGAAGTTCGCACAAGACCCGGAGATTCTCAAGCTGCAGGAAGAGCTGAACACAATCATGCAGTCGTACGTCGACTAGAGGTGTTGCTACTATTAATGACGGAGTGGATGCTGACATTCAGGTGGTTTTGATGTGCAGTGTGTTCCCTGCTCCGGAGCCTATTCCTGATGATCTTACTGCTGATAAGACGCTGACAATCTTGAAAGAAATGGTGGCTTCCATGGAGAAGGCGATGTCGGACATGCTTGCTCATGCCCGGGCAGAGGGCATCACCGATGCGGTTAAAGCTATGGAAGAATTCCAGTATCTGTACATGGAGCACGTCGAGCAGATGACGCAGGCCCAGATGAAAACCAACGGTATCTCTCAACAGGTATGCAGGATACATTGATGCTTGCTGTTCATTGCAACTTGTTATGGGGATGCTGACTTTGAGTGTTTATTGCAGGTTTTCTCGGCTGCTTTGCAGAAGTACCACAACGAAAGCGAGGAGTTCCGAAAGCAGGTCGAGCAGATCTACGCTCAGCAAGCGAAGGCGTACGTGGCATTGTGCTCTCAAGCGTTGGATTTGGCTTGACATTGTTGTGTTGATCGTGTTTGTAGCTTCAAGAAGATGGGTCTGCCTGTGGAAACTCAGTAGAGGACTATTTCAATTGGAAAGATGGTTCAACGTCCACACTCGGGTGTGTTGTGTCTTGCAAGTGCGACGCTGTTAGAAGCACCGAATGAAGACGTGAACGTGTAGGTACTGATTGTAGACGCCTGTAACTCATCTATCTACATTCTTGCAATTTTGTCACCGCGCTGTTGATCCTGTCTGTTGTTGAGCTGAGTGCTTCAGCCTATTTCAATGCAGTCCCTGTGATACACAACAGCCACTAGAATGCAAACACGAGCAGTCGTTGAAGAAGCAGCAAGAGTTGTCGGTCTTGTTGATTTCGCTTAGGTCACCCCACGCGTCGCGGCGCAGGGATCATCGTCCACCACAATAAAGCCAGAATCTCAGCAATCCCCACGAGGGAACAAAGCCAGAGAGCGTCACGAGACAGCAAATTACTTGCCGCCCAGGATGCCGACCGTCGTGCCGCGACGGCCCGTGGTCTTGGTGTGCTGGCCACGCACCTTGAGGCCCCACCAGTGACGCAGACCACGGTGAGCGTAGATCTTCTTGAGACGCTCGTAGTCCTCGCGCCACTTGCCCTGCAGGTTGTTGGCCACGATCTGCGAGTGCTTGCCGGTCTTGAAGTCCTTCTGTCTGTTGAGGAACCACACGGGGATCTTGAACTGCAGCGGGTTCTGGATGATGGCCACCACGCGCTCGATCTCGTCGTTGGTCAGCTCGCCGGCGCGCTTGGTGATGTCCACCTCGGCCTTCTTGCAGACCATGATGGAGAAGCGACGGCCCACACCCTGGATGGAGGTCAGCGCGACCCACACCTTACGGCGACCGTCGATGTTGGTGTTGAGAATACGCAGAATGTGCTGGAAGTCCGGCCCGATGACAAGCGACTGGAGGCAAGAACGCAAACGTTAGACATTGATCTGGGTGCCCTGCCGCCTGCTACTGCGCTGATTCTGATTGCTCCTCCCTTATTATAGGCACATTACAGGGACACTCACCATGGTTAACGAATGCTTTTGCTTCTGGCGGTGGGAACAAAGTGGAAAGCGAGTGTGGCTGGTTGGCTCAATGCAACAGCTCACTTGACTTCACTATGCTCTTGCAAATGACTGGCAGTCGGGACTCGCGAGCAGCGCAGCCAGTAAAAACGCCGGATTGATTTTTGGCTAATCAGCAGATGGATGCTTGCCTATTTTAACCCAATCGTTAGAAACCTTTTATAATGTATAATCGTCGTCATGCTCTTCCACAAGATATACAACTATACAGTATTACAGTACCGTACCTAATCGAATAGAGCGCGGCCCTCTATTTGAAGCATCACTAAGATCCCCCCTCACTTTGGCCCAAAGATTTCGAGAAGCTCCGAGTATGAGCGACTTCCGCCGCACGCAGAACACCTTCGGGGACGCCTTCCCGGTCGACGAGCAGCCGCACGGAGGATTTAGCTTCGAGAACTGCAAGCGCAATGAGCTGCTGTTGAGTCAATCGGGCGGCAAGCAGAAGCTCAAGGCCACCAAGACAGGCACTACCATCGTCGGTGTCGTCTACAAGGCAAGCCGCTGCCGCATTATCATTTTCTTTGCAACGATTACTAATTGCTCTGTTTATTGTCTTCCAGGACGGTGTAGTGCTGGGCGCTGATACGCGCTCGACGGGCGGCTCCATCGTCATGGACAAGAACTGCGAGAAGATCCACTACATTGCGCCCAACATTTACTGCTGCGGCGCCGGCACAGCCGCCGATACCGAGAACACCACAGCACTTATCTCGTCGCAGTTGGAGCTTCACCGACTGGTGCGTGCGTTGCTGGCTGCAGTGAAATTGTTTTTGCTAATTCTTTCTTGCAGAACACGGACACGCAGTCGCGCGTGGTGACGGCCATGACGCTGCTCAAGCGAATGCTGTTCCAGTACCAGGGTCACATCTCGGCTGCGCTGGTGCTCGGCGGCGTGGACGTCACCGGCCCGCACCTTTACACCATTTACCCCCACGGAAGGTACGAGTTGGAGCCTGCAATTAAGTGGAACGTCGCCCACTGAGTTGATTTATGCGGAATTAAACAGCACCGACAGTCTGCCGTTCGTGACCATGGGCTCCGGTAGCCTCGCCGCTATGTCGGTCTTCGAGCACGGCTACAAGGACGACATGACGGTATGAATCTATTATTTTATGGACAAAGAGTGCCCGAGGTCTGATGTGGTTGTTGCCGATTTTCCAGGAGGACGATGCTAAGAAGCTCGTTCAGGAAGCAATTCTGGCCGGTATTTTCAACGATCTGGGCTCGGGTAGTAACGTGGATGTGACGACCATTAAGAAGGTGAACGGCAAGGTGGAAGTCATCAAGGAGTTTAACTGTATCAAGCCCAACGAGGTGTCGGAGCTGCGCTCGCAGATTAACCGGAACATCGTCACGCACATCCCGCGCGGAGCTACTCGTACGTTGCGCAGGTTGATGTGGAGTGAGTGGCAGATAGACTCATTGTTACGTTTTCGTGCTTGTAGGCGTTCTGAGCTCCAAGACAGAGGTGTTCCCTGCTAACATTGTCGTTGAGGAAGCCACACCCATGGAACTGTAGACGCAGCCTAGCATTCTGACGCGATACGAGACGAAACGCTAATTGCGAAAGAAAATGCACCTGAATTTCTGGCGAACGAGTGTACTTCATCCGTCTCCCTGCAGGTCGGCTACACTTCTCCAAACTAACGCTAGGCTCCGATCACGTCATCGAACACTCAGTCCTCCTGCACCTCGGGCATAATGATGTCTGCAGTCAGCTGCAACTTCTCCACCACATCAGTAGGGATGGCAAACGTCGGGTGAATGTTTCGGATACCTTCATACTCCGGATGATTCTCCTTTTCCCGGTCAAAATAGCCGAGCATGCACAATCCAGCGATGCCGAAGAACGTGTGGAACACATCCGCTACATTTCCAGGACGGTCCGCAATACCTCCATCCTCAGGGTCTTGACATGCTAGAATGAACTGGATGAGTTTCTCCTTGCTAATCCAGTCCAGCTTGCCGATCATAATGAGCGACGAGATGTTCCACCAACTGTAGCACACATCTGCCTGTTTCTCGGGTCTCCCATTCAGTCCTCCAGAATCGCACTGTCGTTCACATAGCCACCAGCCCAGCAGTTCAGCGTCCACATATTGTTCCAGAGCGAAGCCCAACGAGAGGGCACCCACAGCCGTAAAGATATGTCCTCCATGCGACTCGCACCCTGGAATGTTGCCAAAGCCACCATCAAAGTTGCGGCACGTGTCAATATACGTCATGGCCTTCTCCACGTCCACCAGCTCCAGTTTGTCCAGGATCTTGAGTGCCGATAGCGCGCAGTACGTGAACTTGGTGTCGATCTCCTTCCACTCGTCGCCGGCGAACGAGCCGTCGGGTTGTTGCAGCGACGCCACGAACGCTGCACAGTCGTCTCGCTTGATGCGGTCGAGCGCTCCCAGCATGGCCAGCACCAGCAGGGCGTGCAGCGTGTAGAGGAGGTGGCGGTCGTGGCCCACGTTGCCAGAGAAGCCTCCGCTCGGGTGCTCGCACTGCATGATCCAGTCCACGATCTCGTCTGGCCCCATGGCGCTCTCCCGACCGAGCAGCGCCAAGGCCCCCACGCCCCAGTACAAGCCACTCACACGCATGTGCTCCGTCATGCAGGACTCAAAGTCCTCATTCTTGTTCTTGAGCCCCACCAGGTACTTCACATGCAGCGCCAGGTCGAACGCCGGCGGCTGCGACTTGCTCTCATCGTCTGTGCTCATGGTGGATTGAGGAGCTGTTTGAGGGATTAACTGTCGGAGGTGCGGGTATAAAATGTAGGAGGTATTGACGACTTCAACTTGCACAGTACATTTGGTTAGTTTTCTCTATCGTTTGCGAGATTTGGACGGAGGAGCGAGAGACATCATGTCGTACCGATCATCCACCATGCTGTGTAAAAGCACATACCGCTCACGTCCAACTCGCGCGTTGGATTCGGGGGTCAAGGAGAGCAACTCCTCCATGGTGTACTTGAGCTGCTTCCGATATCGTGGATTGTTGGCACAAACAGTGTCGATACCGCTGCGTCCCTCTTCCATCAGCGCTGACGACATTTCACGTACCAATGCAAACGGTAGATCCACTGACAAAACCTTCATGGCCTCGTCCCCGCGCGACGAGAAACTGGAGGAGATCCATTTGGATACTCGACGTTGAACCTTCTGCGTGTCGAGCTGGTAATTGCGATTATTCCTGTCCCTCGATTGGTATTTTGCATCAACCACTCGAACGTCAAAGATGGGTTGTAGCGTATTACCACTTGATGACGCGCTGCCACCGCCACCACCGCTATTGTTGTTGTTCATGCCCTCTCCGAAATGGTTGTGGCCACGACCGCCAGCTGGAGTGTCACCATGTGAGCTTTTGCCAAAGTTGGCCAGCAGTTCGCTGATATTCTCTGGCAACGATGTCAAGGTTGTTACTATATCAGCTTCATAATGGCTCTTCACTGCGCGGATCTTCACTTGCTGTTTTTCTCGCATCATGTGCTTCTGCACAATCACCATCCAGTGAACATTTTGCTGGGCACAATAGTCCTCAAGGTCTTCCAAATGCAGTGGTTCTGGGTGTAGATAATCTGCACTGATGCCTTGTCCCCACAAAAGCATAGCAATCTGCATTCGAAACAGCATCGTGTCGGATGCCTTGCCAGCGGAACAAATCAAAACCTTGCGACCACCGGTCAGTACTTCAGTAGCTGGTGATTTGAACTCCAGCAAAACAGAACTCATAGATTCAGCTAGCAACGATACGATTTTGTCGATAGCAAAGCGCACACCCATCGCAGCGACCGACGAGGCTTTTGCATAAGCAGTCGTGAGCTTGAAACGCGAAATTAGTGCATCGTACCGTCCGCCCTCAGCGATAATGATCTGGTTGTCTGTTGATGCTACCAACAACGAGGCGGACTTATCTCCAGTGTTACCACCACACGAAGACTCCCCAAGTAAGATAGCCTGGAAGATGAAACCTGAAGTATATCGCTCGGGTCTAGGACTCAGCCCCAAATCTAACCGTGTGCACACTGGCCCCGACAGCTGAAGGAACTGCATGCCCTGCAACAATAATCGCAGGGACGTTATGCCTTCATTCACATCCTTCACAATACGTCGCAGCTGTGTGTCTCGCTTTTGAATCTGCTTCCGGTCTGCTGAGGATGAAGAAACATCACCATCTGTGACGTCACGATTCGTAATTGTCCGATTCTTAGCAAATAGCTTCTGAACTTCCAACTCAATCATATCGAGCGACGTCAAACAATCCTCTGGCAAGAGGAAAAACGGCTTCAGTGCATCGATGGCGCTTGCTGGTGCACCGTAATGCTTTAATCGCTTTGCGACAAATTTCCAACGGCCCGGCTTTAAGCTAGGAACTTGTGTCGATGGCGGACCAGCGTGAACGTAGAATGAAACTTCATTTGAAAGCAACCGCAGTACTTCGCGGCGGGCACGGTTGGGAACGCGGCACAGATCAAGTATACCGCGTGTCATTCGGGCATCATTGAACCGTAGATAGTAGGATCCTAAACAACCCGGTAACGCTTTGATCACTCCGGACACCACTTCTAACCCTTCCAACTCCAAGAAACGGAAGGAGCCTCCGTCATCCCATATAATGTCAAAGTCAGACTCGGTGAATTCGCGTGGATGCCCTCCGCCAACACTCTTCCGATATACTCGATCGAATTGAAAGCACTTTAATCGCGAAACGTTGTGACGCGCCACAAAGCGAGCAAGTCTCTCGGTCAGATCAAATGGCAATGACACTGACACACCATTGCCATCCAGCATCATCGAAGCGTTCGGAGGAGCGTTAAGAGTGATCCCGTTAAAGCTCTGTTCAGACAATCGGGGCATAAGCAGCGGTGTTGACATTTCGATTGCTCCATGGCGCTCGAACACTTTCTGTAAGGAATCACGGTTAACATTATTAGTCAATTCCAAACGCAAAATAAATGATCTCGTGTCGTACCTGAAGGACATTCCTCACGTATGTTTTCGTGCGCAGTTGAGCTTCATAGTTGCGCAATTTGACCGATTCCAGGTGGTCGTAGGTGTAATCAACGTGATTGAGAGGCTCCTGAGAGATCAGCTCATCAATAAGCTGACCAAAAAACTTACCCTGTGGATTTGCCAGGGTATCAAGGGCCTCGCGAAGATAAGATCCTTCAACCTCCATCTTCGCTGGCAAAAGCGGGCTTGCCAACAATTCTTTTGCATTTGGCCGCTTGGACGGGTCACGTTCACAAAGCCACAAAATTATCTTCTTTACTTCCTCAGAGGCATTGAACTCTTCCGGTAATTCATGTCTTTCTCTCAGCCCGCTTAACGCCTGTGCACGTTCCATCAACGTTGTAAATGGTGGTGACCACATCTCCAAGAACAAAATTCCAAGCGAGAACAAGTCAGCTTTTTGGTTGTACCGCTGCCCTTCTCGTTCTTGTTCAGGTGCCCGATAAAATGCTGTGCCAACCCCAGCAGTGATATTACCATCACCCACATCTGCCGACATCGTTGTCATGAGGTTGCTGTTCTGTACGCTTGATCGACCGACGACTCGAGTACTCTCCAAGTTCTCCAGTTTCAGTCGTCCATATAGTTCAGCAGCTGATGAACCGGTGGACTCAGAAAGTATTGTGCCGGTTGCAGTTTCTCCAGGCGGAGAGGAATCATCGTTGCTGCTGTCGTCTTCCAAGACTTTAGGAGGTCGAACAGCAAGACCGAAATCTCCCAGTTTCACAGTGCCCTCCGAGTCTAGGAAAATGTTTGGAGGTTTGATATCGCGGTGGATAATTCCCTGACGATGGATATACACCAGAGCCTCCAAGATTTGTCGGAACATTGTCCAAATTTTATCGGGGTCTTTCCATAGAGCCCCCTTGTCGATCACTTCCCTAAGAGCATTTCCTTCGCAGTACTCCATCTGAATGTACAACTTCTCGAACTTCCGCTTCTTCTCGGGCACAGGGTTTCTGTGAGGCAACGTCTTTCGACGGTGCTCACCTTCATCATCACTAGAGTCGTCTTCATACTCCATAGGAGCTTCTTCCAACGCCTCCCAGTCGAAACCGTCATCTGCGTAGCTCTCGGACGCAAAGTGATGCGAAGAGAGTTGGAACGAGTGACTGTTACTACGGATACTGCGGGCTTCGTTGCGGGAAGATGACCATAGCCCCGTGCTACTGCCCATCGTGCCTAACCAGTCATCTTCATCTTCGTCTGTCGACGTCATTGCTCCCAATCCATCATCAACACCGGAGGAAAGACTGGCATCTCCATACAAATCTTCTTTTCCACTAACTACGGCGCCATTTAGTTCACTCTCTGCTTCACTTAGGTCGCTATCCTCCAAACTAGAATCCTCTTCGTCGTCACTGGACATTCCCCCGTCGCCTTCGATCCACGCCTGAAAGTACCGAACGATATGTCGGTGCTGCATTCGTGAAATGGTTTTCACCTCACGCAAGATTTTCTTCTTCATAGTTTTATCGTCCGGGTCCAGCTTGACCTTTTTGACTGCATAAAGCTGTCGATCCAAACGATTGCGCACCTTCACCACTTCGCCTCCTCCTCCACGTCCTAGCAGTCCAAGCTCTTTAAAATCTCCATGATACCTCGAGTGATATCGTTCCGCAACTGCAACTGCATCTAAATCCGAAATATCCGAATCTGAATCCGAGGGGCTCGCCAAGCTGCCCTCGCGTTTCGAGCTCGCTTCCGTCTGCTGTTCGTAGATACTCGACAAACTCTCCATATCGTCTCGACTCTCTCCGTCACTGCCACTAAACTCTCCGTCAATACTAGATCGATGCCTCCTTCTCCTCCGTCGTGTCTTCTTCATCGTCTCTCTCTTTTTCCTCTCGGCGTCAATCAGCGCCAGAATCTCCTCATTCTTCGCTCTCGCCTGTTCCTCCTGTTGCTGCATCAATGCATCCTCCGCCATCTTCTCCTTGGTCTCTCTGTCCTGTTGCCGGGTCATCATCTGGTCAAAGAAGGACGACTGGTCCTTCAGATGCTCTTGAATAAACTCCGTAGCGAACACGACCAGGTCGTAGACGGCAGCGTCTCCGACCTTCTCGAGTGCGAGAGTCTCCATACCTCGTTGCAACTTCAGCGTTTCAGTATCTGATAGTCCGTGCTTCGCTTCTACTGTGATATTAGGCGGCTGTTTGATGGGGTAAGCCCTCGTAAAGTCGAAATGCAGCAGCACCTCAGCTGTGGTGGCGGAGGCGGGTGTGGCCTCACACAGCAGCCGAATGGCGAAGATGTAGGAGTACAGCGGCGTGGAGCTCTGCGACACCAGGTCACGGTCGAAAATGGCCTGTAGCACCTCCAGTTCCTGGGCTTGCAGCTCTCGTGCTTCGGCTAGAGTGGCGGCATCATACGCTGGAGGTTCTGGGGTCGGATGGGCGTCTACATATGGAAATAGACGTGGAATTTTAGATGGTTGGATAGAGGACACGCAAGTGGACAAGCGTACCTTTCTTCTTCCCCTTCTTGCGGCCCATGGACCGAGTCCGAGCAGCGCGTAGTTGAAGGACACGATTGGGCGAACAGGTCTATGGCGGCGGAATTTTGTACTCATTGTGGCGTGATTTTCGTACTTAGTGCGGTATTTGAGTACAGTCGAACTTAAATATTGAGGATTTGATAAGAGGAAGATGAAGGAGATTGGGACCGAAGTATGTGTTCTTGAAGTATGTGTTCTTGACGTCCAAAAGTGGCGCAGGCAAGACTTACTTCTCGAAGCAATTGCATGGATATAAAGTGCTGGAGTTGGATCGAATGACGAGGAAATGGGTCAAAGACATTGCAATGGACGAACCTGTAGTGTTTGTAGTGTACCGGAACACTCTACCGGAAGCGACAATGATGGCGTTTGTCGTGAGGGTTCACGAGTTCTTCCGGGAGAATGAGGATACCAATTGTAGTCGAGGGCTATCACTGATGCAAATTTAGTGAAAAGAAAGAATCTTTTCAGGGGTCTATGCGGACTTCACGTTTGTGTATTTGTACCCCGTTGACATTGACGCGTACCAAGTACGTGTTTCGACTGAAGAACGATTCAAGGAGGACAAGGAAAAGAACTGGCAGTTTGGCCACAGACTGGCGATTTGGCCTCATATCACTGAGGACATTAAAGTGGCAGTAGAAGATTCCCCCTAATTGAAGCAGTTCATGCAGCGGATGGCTCAGTGGTCGATGGACAAAACAGTGGTCTCCATTTCAAAACGAATGGGTTTGGCATGATTCGTGTCGACGTGAAGTGGACAATACCTGGGGACTGAGACTACGGAGCAATTCCTTATCTCGAATGCGTGGTCAGCGCCCACAGCCTGAATAGGATGAAGATCACTCATGCGCTCTGGTTCAAGTCGGTTGACTTTCGAATTGGAAGGTTTGTTGAGAAATTGTTTTTGACAACTTGTTTTATATGTTACAGTAGTTTTGAATCAAAACTTGCGATGGCAAGGTGTTTACCACTCAAGGTACTTGTCTGCAGAGTATTGTACTGGATTTTAGTTACCGAGACCTGAAGACCAGTCATCTTGTGCTGCCAGTGGTTACTTCATCTTTGGACACCCTCTGCAACAACCTCTTCTCTTCACTGTTAATATACTGACCACTTTTCGATGGAGGAAGCTATTGCACGCATTGCTGAGGTCGGACCGAAGTTTGTGTTCGTAACAGCGAAGAGCGGAGCTGGAAAGACGTGTTTCTCCAGTCGAGTGGATGGCTATAAAATGCTGGAGTTGGATGAAGTAATAGTGGAAAGCACTAGGAAGGCTTTTGGTATTGAGCAGAGGTCTACCAATAAAATAAAAAATTGAATTGTCGCCAACGTAAAGCAATAATAAATATTACAATTTACCGCCGAACAATAATAAATATTGCCGCAATTTATATTTTATTGGCCAGAAATTTACAGGTAGAGCAACGAATTTAGTTTTCATCGAACCCATGTGGCACAAGATAGCAGTTAGAAAATCATGTCCGTTTGTATTGTGCTTCGCGAATATTAAATTTAAATGACAAAATATCTACATGATGGTCTTTGATCGATTGAATCCTTCGATAAAAGGTGTCAGACCGTTTTATTTCTTCTGGAAAACGGTTTATATATTTATTGTCAATAATTGGGTCAATTTTTTATTGTATTGGGAACCG
>NBNE01000407.1:2388-23677 GCA_002215365.1 Phytophthora megakarya
GTCTTGGTCCCCTGCTAACTGGAACTTGAAACTTGTTGAGAGTCCACACAACGTACTCGTGTGTCGATGTGGCCTTAGTGGTTCTCAGCTCGGACTCCTCAGCGCGTTCAGTAAGGTAGCTATTTAAATCTTAACGTCTTACGGTCTTCTTCTGGATTCTCTTCATACACGCATCAATGATGACGGTGCTTGCACATCTTGACTTCTTGACTTCAGTATGGTGGGAGGTGGACACATCACATGTTGACGATTCCAGCAGACCTTGCGTGTCCGTCGATGTCTGTACGTCGTGACGAGCTGACCTGTGTGAGTGTTGATCCTGGGTATTTTCATCCAGGGCGGCTTCATCCTGGATGGCCAGCTCCCGGATCCTTATAAAACACTCCAAACTTGACACTCAACCACATCTGCACTCTGTTGGCCAGGGCGAACTCTCGTCGACCCTGGATGGCCTTCGTCAACATGGTTGATCCTTGTGGTCATTCATCACACATCACTTGGTGACACTCCTGAGGCACTTGTTGACACATTCGTAGTCGAGGTTGGTCACTGTAACACCAGGGCGGCTCAAGTCAGGACAGGTGGCTGCCCGATATACATTCTTCAGGGCGCTCTCATCCTTTCCTGGGGTACCTGTCGTCAGGGTATCGGCGGCTCGGACCGAGTGGTTCATTTCATCCCGGATGGTTCTCAATCCTGGGAGGCCATTCACCCTGGATGGGTATTTATCTTGGGTGGCCATCTATCCTGGACAACCATTTATCCTGGATAATCACTTGCGAGCCTATGGTCCCTTCCTTGAGCACATGACTGCCAGCTTTTCCTCAATCTGGAACTGTCTCTCTCCATGGCTCACGCAGATGTCAGATCTGGCCTCATTCATCTTAACCAATCAGCACATTATCCCACTTCCTCGTCTCTCCATCTCTCAAAATTGTAATCCCCATCATCACAAGGGAACTGGCACAAACATTACTTCCAAACAACGTGTCAGTGACGGGAAGCGGACAGTGACGGATTCTTTCCAGAAAGATAACAATACACAGACTTATTGAAATATACAAATATGGGCCTTATGTATTCTTTTGATCCATGTATTAGGTGGTCATTTACCAGTCTCACTTGGATTCCAAAACGAGGTACTCGTCAACCTCTACTGGTACTTCTTCCTGATGTTATACGTGCATAACTCCCCACAAAGTATATAACCACTACAACAAAGGTAAATACGAAACCAAATATCCACAAGTGTCCTTCCAGATTATCACTTACTGCAAAGTAGCTTCGGGATGAACCCGACCTTCCCCACAGTAATTCAATCAATCACATCAGGGGTACTATAACCTCCGACGAGCAGCTAATAGTGGACTGTCAGCAACCCACTCAACTTTAGTTGAGTTTCAATTTATGTTTTTCATCTGAATTGTTATCTTAAACGATGAAATTGGGTCGTTTCGAAGAGATGAGTACTTTTAACTTTTGCATTCGTATACCCGAACTGCAGTGCACACATCGATACAAATATAAACACTATTACAACGACCGAGTCGTAGGTCACACAGAACCGGTACACGCCAGCTCCACAACCTTCGTTTACAACACAGCTTGCAGCTATTTTATCTCAGGCCACTGTTTTCGTCAAGAATGGGGATTTCAACTCCGCTTGAAACGGCATTCGACACACACCCCTCCTCTACCAAGGTCCACTACATCAAGCTCGACAAAATCATCACAAATTTATTATTGTTTTGATGCTATTGACGATGTATTTATACTCAAGGCGGTTAACTACTTTCGCGATGGAAATCTGCAGTTGGCATATATAGTTGTACAATGACAGGCATTGATAGTATTGCTTGCTGGTTACTGCCGTTGAGATACGTAAAACAACCGGGGCTGGTCTTTGCTCAAGTTTACCAAAATTTGTCGAAAACTATCGAATTGATCACTTCCACCCCATGCGTCAATCAAGCACAGTAGATCAGTATGAGAAAATGGAAATGCTGTACAAACCTATCATCACACTGATGAACGACTGGAAAGAAAAAGCCGCCGAACATAAAGAGGAAAAGAACGATCGACAACGTGGAATTTAGAGCTGAGGCGCGCTTTTCCGCTGGAATCAGAAGGAGGATAATTACCTAATAAAAATGCACCAAGGTCCACTGCATCAAGTTCCACAAAATCATCACAAATTACAACGACATCATCTGCTCCAAATCCAAATCCCAAAAGATCCAAACAGGACAAATCAGGTCTTAAATAGACATTTACTATACGAGATCAGCTTGGAGTCATCCCCGTAGTCTTAAAGCTTGCCAAAAAACTATAACCCTTTCAAAACCCCACTCGACACACCCGCGAACATTTCTCATGTGGCTGTTGAAGGTTGAACTTACTGAGAAGCGTAGATGGGCAACAGATAAAGTCAGTGCAGTCATAAACTGGGTCGCCATATATTACTTACCTTTCCCCTAAAGGTTTCTTCAGGGCTCTTGCATAACATCAATTACGCAACATAAACTCAGCATTGTAGAATCATGTCCCGTATTCCATCCGGAGCTTGGATACTTTGCCAATTGAAAAAATGACGTCGTGAATGACCATTAACCACCGAACATTAAAAATTCTATCAACTTTATCACCTGCATAAGGTTTTCCATCGTGTGATAGTTACTACTTCGTCGCAAGAGTTGTAATTGCTGAACCGTGAACCGATACCGATCCTTTGATGGGGATATATTCAACCATTTCCTCAGAGCAAAGCGGAGTATTGGTAGAAGGAGCAAAACCCCGCAGGCGAAAAAAGTATAATCTCTTTAGCATCTTCATTATCCGCCGAAATGCTATCTTGTTATCACGCGAAATCTGCAAAATTGGTAGGAGAACCAATATTACTTACTCGCCGGTCAATTTACTTGCAACAAACACATTCGATTAAAATCAATAAATGGACCATGTCCTCAATTGAACTCAAATGAGTCTAGGGTTGACAAACTGATGTATCTAGCTTAAACGTTTTCGTTGAAGAGTTTTCTTTCATCCCATAATTCATTCAGAGGTAAACGTGATTCTAAAATGTGCATGATTTGATGTTACCGACCGTTCTCTAATATGTAATGGAAGTCTATAGAGACAAAAACTAACATATAAATCAGTAGAGCACATCGAGCGCATGTCAAACTATCAGTATACGAAATGGGTTTAATAACTTACTCTAAGCCGACCTACCGACCTTCCTCTCTGTCGATATGCCCACGCAAAACCACTTCACTTGTCCCCACGCAGGTACACTGACCAAAAGTCGTTTCTTCTATAACCCATGACTACAGCGAAATAAAGACGGCCTAAATGTGGTTGTGATTTAGGAGACAAATCAAATATTCTGATAAAATATAAGCCTTTCGGTCAAATCTTTCTGATAGTCGTAACACATGTCTCAGAATCAGTCGACGATCACAATCGCCCAGCGGTATCGCATCTTCAAATGCATGACGTATCCTGTCGGCCGCACGGGCTGGTCGTTTACAAATAGATTGAACTATAGCCAGAATGTTGAACCCTACCTCAGATCCACTACGCTTTGGATTACACCTTCCAGTATCCAAAACCATTTCCAGGTATTAGTTGTCACTTACAGGCATAGTGATTATCTAATATTAACATCATACCACATCCATATCCCTTTTTGCATATCCATTTTCTTCTTTCTATCTTTTGCTCTATCGAAATCTCCAAATAGATCATCACCAAATATTATACGTTACACTCCATATTGTTACACTCCATATTTTCTGGTTCAAGTCTGGACCAATATAGCTTCGATAAATTGATAGTAATTTTCCACCAATCCCAACTCATCATTGTCACTTACCCGATGATCTTTTACAACACTTTTGGTGGATTTCCAGTAGCCTTTTCCGTCTGGAAATCCAGTTCAAATGGGGTGTGTATTATGGTTTATGTTGTGCCAGGGGTACTTTGGAAAGAGGTTAATATGTGGATTTGGTCTACATTTACCTGCAGTATTAACACCGATCTCATCCTCAACTAGCGTGCGTACAATAACAGTAATTGGGTGTCATATGCACAACTACGTGGGCAACTTCGACGGTGGGGTGGGAAATACTCTTAGTATTCTCTCAAACCTTGTATATTAACCAGTGCAATATCAGACAACACACCAAATTCAGTGCTTCCGACTGTCTTCAGGATGCTGCTTACTCAATAACAAACTCAATGTACTCCTTCCGTTTACATCCCCCACGTGAGGACGTAGCGAATCAGTAGTACAAGGCTTTCTTGGAAGTCCAGTGCGAAGCCCCTAACAACATGGATCCTCAACCAGCATTATGCGTCTCAAACCCGTTCCACATAACGAGTTCACCAAGTGCTTAAAGGTACGGTTAGCCCCAGCAATCGGCTACTACGTCGAAACGTGTTTAATATTTTTAAAACGAGTTTTAGAGTTGATATGGAGGTATGACCAAAAACCATTGAATGGGTCGTTCTTGGTAATAAATTGGAAAATCGTCGGGTGGAGACACAGGACAACCAAACACATTTCTGATTAGATATAATTCGTTTAAATGTCCAATGAAAAATATACTTCAGAAGCTTCATCCTAATGCTGGCAACCCGTTCAACACAAAACGTAACCTGCCAAAAATGGAGTATCCCCTGCAGTGTGAGTGATTCGTCAAGATTCGGCTGTGTGTGCTTCACAAGTGACTACCTGTAACAACTATCCGTGAGTCAAACTTGCTATGATAACTAAACGTTACTCACGTTCGTTCACGGAGGATCAGTACAACTGTATCAATTTAACATGAAATGAATAATAACGAGAAAAAGAAATCTTTTATAATTTTTTTAAAGGCACCAAAGATTTTTTGCAGCTGGGAAGTTCCGAAATGCTATAGTTATTGTATATAGCTGGAACATGTATAATTGATATAGTTGTAATATGTAGATGGGATATATCGGAAGTTATAATTGTTATATGGAGCTGGGGTATGTCCCAACGATACATTTTCGGTCAAACATCGTGTGAACCTTTTATTTGGTCATGTTGGCTTGCGATTTGTCAGTAGAGACGTAACATTAGCTAGGAAAATCCGATAAAATGAGATTGAGCAAGTAGAATCGCGCCATAAAGATTTTATACCTCACTATTCAATTGGTATTGAACGCTACGACTTGTGACAACGTTGTACCTCCACTTCGTTCTATATGATCTCAAACAATGAGCGACGGAACGTCATCTGAAGTGAGCTACGAAAACAATTCGGAATCTTAACATTTGGGATTTTGTAGGCCTACTTGGAGGATATTCTACACGGAAGAGATGTTCAAGACCAAGTTGAAAGCGAAACACAGCTAATTGAGGATGGAGATTCACGAATTGGGGAGAGTGAACCGAAAATACTAAGCGGACACCCTCATAATAGCCTAGACGGAACTCCAAATGAGGCTGTTGACGCCCGACCAATACACGAAGTGGGTGTTGCGGACGGTACTGTACGTTAAGGAGTCCAATCTACACACCAATACCTGAAAGCCGCGGCATGCATAGCGCTGAGTCGGCTGACGAAGAAATGGTGCAAGAGATTGCTGATAATGGTACTCAGGATTTCATAGATAGTCAAGACCAGTATAATGACGATGCTTATTTCATTGGAAGCAGGCCATCAGAAAGCGAAATGTGGGTTTACATTTCCCCGCTGCTGAGATTAGTAATGCGATGAAGGTTGGAATTATGGACATGCTGATGGTAGTGCGGCCAGACGATGTCGATCCAGTTGGGATTCGTTTTGTTGAACCGAGAATCCGAAGTTGGTGCTGAGAGGAAACTATTCAGTACTCTACAAAACAGCGATTATTATTGTGGGTCTACTTCAGATGGATGTGACTGGTCTTTTTTACGGTTAATGAATGGAATGTGCATGGTATGGACGTACATATTGTAGGCAGGACAAACAATCCTTTGGAAGGTTCAACTGTGAATTGAATGCCGCTATCACCGCTCCTTACCCAAGATTGAGCGTCTTTCACGGCATGATCGAAGGTCTCTCTCGACGCTACGTGCGACTACTTGACGATGTTACTAAATGACATGCAGTAGCTCCTCAACAGGGTGCTATTCAGGTACCCGTGGCTATGGAGCTTACGCCAAGGAACTGTCCGACGACAAGTGCATCGATGCCGGCGACTAAATATCCCTGTTGCCAGTAGCAGAGCAACTTGGCGTCAACAGAGAAGTGCAAGTTCCGCTGGAGCTGCTTAGTAACGTTTAGGATAGCCTAAACTACAACAGCATTATCCCTTTATAATACACCTCTTATATTCAATTGATTAGCTTGTAATTAATCTTAATTAAAATACAGGTTGATGTACTCCATTTGTATTAGGTCTTATATTGGACCCTATACTAAATTTGAATGGGATGCAAATTTGGGTCTTTTGAACGGTCTTAGATTTGGACCATGGACCCAAACAGGACCGGACCCACCGGTGACCCGTTTTAATTTCTTCCGCCAGTCAAAATGATTCCATCTTCTAAGAAACCTCGAACGAATCGTAGCTCGAGCGACGTTAGCTTTTTACGCTCCACTTGACATCTACCATATCCGGGATAAGAACATTTGCCCATTCACATTTTCCATCATCGCTGAACACAATAGATAGAAATATCCTAAATCATCGGCTCCAATACGAAAGTGCATCGTAGTTTGGTATCATCCAATTTCGACGTTTGTCTATCCAGATAATTCACCCACTTTCTTTTGACTCTATTTTCGGCTGCCTGAATATTTTTCAGCGAATCCAAACATTCATCCGGCAGATCTTCTTTGTTATATGTTGAAGAGGAAATACCAAATGCACTGGAATTCGCACATTGCTCCAACTTCCTTGAATTTTATTTTGGAGCTGCAACTTTCTCCAAAGCTTTCAAATATTCTGGTCTCGAGTCTGTACGTCAAAAAAGCGAATAATTTGAGTTTCCAAATTTTGAAAATATTTCATTTTGTTTTCAAACAACAAAAAATGTCACTTCCATATTTTCTTCATTTGACGACACTCGACACCTTTTCGAACGTCTCAGCTGAATCTTCAACTGAACAGCAACGAATCTTCTCAATGGCCTTGTTCAACTCACTGTTCCACAGCGCAACTAGCGCTGACTCGGAACAATTCTCCTCGACGTCGCGTTGCTGTCCCCAGCAACGACACGGTAGCTTTACAGACGCTTGTGGAGCGGTGTCTTTCTCTCCTTGATCGATTTTCACAGTGATTAACCTGTTCATATATGACACAGATTCGTCAGCACCATGCACCTTGCCACTTCTTCAACCCACGCGGTTCAAGTTTGCTTTCTCCTTGACTTCACACGTTCCTTCATACTGCGCAAGCCTATATTAATGATGCATTTATGGGAACCAGTACGGACCGGGACAGCGTAGCCCTACGACAAACGTCTGTATAGTCTACATACACACCCTTAACACCAAAACTTTGAATGAAAATCCTGCCAGGTATTCCAAATCAATAGATCGGCCAAAACACCAGTAGAGCCAAGAAGTAAACCTTCCTGAACGTCGTACACCATACGAGGCCCATGCGCAACCACTGAAGCTCCATATACGGCATTGTATACACGATGCCCCACATAAACGCTAGAGCGCAAATGCAGCGCCATATCTCCATGTAGCTACCCAAAAACGACTCAGCCCCATTAGGACAAAAATGAAAATTGTGGGACGCGATGTAATGCACCTCATTCGTCACATGCAACGAAAACCGCCGAATCTGTCTTGATAGTCCTCTAGCACAGCAATAGGTATCACGTACGAAAGAGCCATAACCGACCACACATAGTCCGTCGAACTCCAAGCAGCCATCCACTTTGGATGACAATGAAGTAGCGGTCCACAGACGTATAGAAAAAAATCCACTGCCCTTGACCAGAAGCTCTCGAGTAATATCCAAAAGATACTTCGGATTGGCGTCGTCAGGATCCCCATAGAGACACCATGTACAGCCTATGTAAGTTGGCGTATGTCTCCATTGGAGAACACTTGAACCCATAGAGGCCGGAAGTTCCAAATGATGCCTCCACTTAGGCCGTACTACCAATAGCGTAGTCGACCAAATTTTCTCGAATGAAAACAGTTGAATTTCTAGTATGATCGTGGAATCATCACGTTCCCTCGGACCATTCAGCAATTTCTTAAACTCCTGTTCTCATCGTGTTTTCCACAATAGTTACAACTGACGTCAGAGCTCGATCTCATTTTCAATTTTCATCTTCGAGCTTTCTCACCTGATCATGTCTGATAAGCCCGATCGTCACGACTTGAATCCCCCCAAGGCATTCATCGACGACCTTTTTCAGCAAGCAACAGCAGCTGTTGACAAGAGCTTGATTCCGTTCGCGTTCTGGAACGATCTTCGCCCACGGTTGGATGGCAACTCGATGTCTTGTGACCTTGAGAGCCTCGATGCTTTAGCGCTTGGCCTGCTGGATGGCCAAACCGATGCTAGACTCCTTGATGTTGTCATGCTTATTCCAGCTGTTCTTGTACCCACGGCTGTGTCGACAACGTCACCTTCAGGAGCCCTCCCTCACGCCATTCGAACGATGACGAAGACTCCGAAAAAGCCACAGACACCCTCAAATCGGACGCTTCGACCCCCACTACGGCTGCTACTACGTCGTCGGCGACGTCGGTCCAGGCGTCCACTTCCTCGTAAAGGAATGGCAAACGATGTGCCGGGTCATCCAAGGCTACTACGGACTTCAAGAACTTCGAAAGATCTCCGTGGTCGAGGCTACAACAACACCTGAATTACCCACGATTGAAGATTTCATAGAACTAGGAAGCGCCGTTCCTGATGACGTACGCAAGGCGATCCCGTTTGTTACCAAGCCATCGTCGAAGCAGGGTAAAGTACCTTGGCCTCTTACGTACTCTTGACAAGGCTAAATACTCTTTTACGATCCCGCATAATTTCCTTCCGTTTATCTTGGGCATTGGCGATTCTGGAACACCAGCCGCGAGATTTGCTGGCACACTATTATTGAAGTACCATTTGACGATACTCAGGCTGCACATAACCCTCGACACGATATGCATAATCCAATGCGACTCAAATCCTCTCCTTTTCACTTTGTGGCGAGACTATCGGGTGTTTTGAATTACTCGGTGCGTGGAAAAGAACCCTTCACTTTGTTGGATGGGAGGAACCTCAGGATTTGGAACGAGAGAAGCCAAGTCTAGGGTTGAGGGTCTTTCAACGGACAAACTTGTAGCTTTACAGAAATCTGATGCCACCGGGTACAGCCATATTATAGGGAAAATCTCTCGTCACGGAAATCCTTTGTCACTGTGGGTTTCAGACGATACCCGAAATTCACCTCTACATCGAGGAATTTGATTCAACGAATGATCCCAAGAATCGTCTTTCAGACGTATCACTAGAACGTATACGTCCTGATATCACGTCCAACGAGCCACTACACGTTCCTGATCTTTGGGAAGGGGGCCTGATGACGGATCCCCGGAAATCCTTGAAGAATGATCACCGTATTCAATCAAAAACAATTAACGGTGTTCGGTGAGATCAGGGCTGGAAAATTTAAAGTTCCGACCGTTCCGCCAGCGAAACCCCAGAGAGAAAACCTAACTTAACTTCGTGATTTTAAGGACAATGACGACAACCCAACTACTTTACTGCCTCCACTGACTGAGAGTCCATCTAACCTTCGAGAAAAAATACACATTCATTTCGCAAATTTTCTTCTGCTCCGTTTTCCGCCCTTACATCATCCCTCGTCACCGAATCTTGTTGTCTTCAGTAATAACTTCTCCAAAATCGTAGACCATCAAGCGCAGATAATTCTCTCTTTCGAAGACTTGTGGAAACAAATAGCTCGTATGATTTTGATCTCAAAACTTAACTTGCACCGATCTGAAACGCTGTAATCACGCATTCTTCTTAAATCAAAACACTTAAAAACGATCAGCATAGAACTGATCGAGAAGTAAAACAGAAATATCTTAGGGGAGAACTTTATCACTTAAAACAAGAGTTCATGTTCGTCAACGATCGCGTTTCCATCCATCAGTCGTTCACTTCCCCGTAACTCCGGCAAATTCTACTGTCGGCTTTCCGTTTTTCCAAACACCTCTATCAAAGGGTTGTATTTGGGTGACAACACTTCTCGTGACATCCAGAACATCTCATGTGTGACTGTTAAATCCTAATATTTCATATCGATTCTCCGTTTGTTTAGCCACGCTGTCGATCACAGGTGAACATACTCCAGTGAATGGTGTCTCCGATCCGTCAATGGGCAACCATTCCACAATACTAGTAGCAGGCAGGTCATCTTCGACCAAAGGTCTATCTTCAGCCACAAGCTGTACTTCTTCATCAGGAAGTCCTGCATTTACTTTGACAGGCACTTCATTCGCATCAATCGACTCCATCAACTATTAAATCGTTTCAGTCTGTCCACATTTACCGTCACCACTTCGTCAGGATGATTTAGAATCTCTATCCTATAAGCGTTCTCGCCCACGTTGGCGCATAACACGGTAGGGTCTGTGCCACGAGAACGCTAATTTCTCCGTCTTCCTTTCTTCACGCTTAGCTCTAAAGAACTGGTAGACCCAAACTGAGTCCCCTATTTTGAACTGAACCAGTTTTTGTTTCTAACGTCTGCATCCATGGCGGTCTTGAGCCTTGATCAGTAGTCGTTCCACCATTCTTCGAGTGTCATGCAACGATTGGTAGATTTTTCTTCGATATTCCGTTATCCCATTCGTTTTCCATCCACGATCCGTATTCAGGAATGCGAGGTCTAAACACAACTTAGAGTCACGTCCATAGTCCATAGAGACTAAAGAAAGGCGTGTTGGCCAATGCTTCACGTTATGATGTTCGATAGGCGAACCGAACACAATGCAAGCAGATATACCAATCCGTTTGCGTTTCATGTACAAACATTCGCACCATTCCCACCAATGTTCTATTAAACCGTAATTCAGACCTTGGGTCTGAGGATGATATCCTCAGCCGAACAACTTCCTTCTTACAAGTGCTTGATAGAGCGAACGTGCAAGTTCTGACGTGAAGTTGGTTCCACGATCACTCAGCAGGCGATCGGGCACACTCCGTCTATCATGACGTTAACAAACGTGATAGAGTCTAATGACGGACGTTTCAGCCCAACGTATAAAATAATCCACAAACACTAAGATGTACTTGTTACAACGATCAGTGGTAGGTAGAGGACCAATTGCATCCAGTACCACCAACGTGAACGGACTGGACAGGTCTTTTATTGGCTTTCCTAGCATTTCAAGGTCTTTACCCTTTTCAACTGGCAACAGCGCACATATTCCGCCACATGCTTCTTCTAACCAGGCCAGTAAGTGTGATGCCGCACTTTCCCAACCGTCTTCGTTCTCCCAATGTGAGCGGACATCATATCGCTGTGCAGTAGTGTACTACCTTTCATAAATCGAAGAGGGATAACTGGAACAGTCTTTGTATTTGCAGGTCCGGCACGAGCACGGAGATGGACGCGGCGCATTAAAACACCGTTCTTCAACTCGAATTTTTGAGCTATGCTCAAAATCAACACAGGTCTATAGCTAAAGCTCCGCACTTCAGGAACTTCTTCATAGCTAACATCCATGGCGTCCTGTGTTGCTCAGCGACGAACCCTTCACTGTCCAACCCAAACGTATTACTATCCGGTTGCCTATCCAACGACATTAGACCATCTTTATCCTCCTGTTGTTCTTCATTCTGTGTCAAATACGCGGGTCGTTTCTCTTCCGTGTTGTAGCCCTCTGTCGCCGGAGTTTCATCCCTAAACTCGGTTTTAGCACAGTCGTCATTAGGGTCATCAACAAACGGAAACCACAAAGGAGAGTCGTTCCCAGGAACGATCTCCCCGATTTCGACGTCTGTCAAAATTGGAAGACGATAGTCTGGTTTCTTTAACTTATACAGGAACGCCGTCGTGCACAATAGTAGTGTAATGTAGAGAATCGTTTCGCGCATATTTAGAGTTGCGAGTGTCATTAGGCTCAACAAGAGGGTACGACGAGCCGTCAAAGACAATATTAGGAAACGATGGGATGACCCATATCGTCTTTTCCATCCCGTTCCTAACTACAAACTCGAGATGATTGAGTCTCGACAAACCCTCTACATGACCCATGAGGGTTCCAGCTTGATTGTACATTTTAAACCGCAACGGCGAATATTCCATAGCCTACCTTGTCAGCTTAGCGTTCGACGTGCGAGTCTTCTCACGGAAGATCCACATTGACGCTTGTTGGCCAGTATATAGATCAAACTCGCTATGATCTAAGTAACACAGAAACAGATTATTCCCCAGCATGTAATATCTGTCGTCCCATTCGTCTTATCAATCCAGTGACGTTCATATCCCACTAGCATTTTGCTTGCGAAAGCAATAGCACGATCACGTCCGTTCCAATCTTGCATTAAATAAGCTCCCCCTGCTAGATGCGAAGTGTCCATATACAGCTTACATTCTTAGAGAAATTATGAAAGACTAAAATGATGATAGACTAAAATGAGAGGTCGCACTAAACCTTGCTGAAGCTGATGGAATGCTACTTTGCAATCTTTGTCCCACTTGAACACTGTTTCTTTCTCCTTCAGGCATTCCAAAGGATCTGTAATCGCTGCAAACCCCGGGGTATATTTTTGGAAATGACAGGTCAATCCCAGGGTACCTCGAACAGTATGCATGTCACGAGGCCGAGCCACATTGATCACGGCCTTTACCTTTTCAGGGTTCGATATTATACTGGAAAAAGTCATAATATGACCTCGAAACGCAACCTTATCGCGTACCCAATGACACTTCTTCATCTTCAACAGGTAGCCAGCAGCTTGAAACCGTTCTAAAACCTGCCGAACTCTTAGCAAGTGTGTAATGAAGTCGTCACACGACACAACCATCCAAGTATACTAAGCTCGATCTCCATGTCACGTCCACCAAAACGTTTTCCATGAGACGCAAGAACGCAGGTACGGCGTTACAAAGGCCAAACGGCATTATAAGCCATGCATAGGGACAAAACTTGCTAGTGAACGCCGGCTTCTCCACATTACATTGATCCATTGGGACGTCCCAATATCCAGAAGCAATGCCGATGGTAGAGACGAGCTTGGCTTGACTGAGAACGTACAAGATGTAATCAATCAGCGGCATTGGATAACTGTCCTTGATCGTCACAGTGTTCAATTTTCGGTAATCAATGCAAAACTGAACGACGCTATCAGGTTTTCTGATCATCAGTGCAGGACTAGCACACAAGCTCATAGGCAGTCCTATCACATCAAAAATATATCAGTCCGACCAGGACGCTTCGGCGTTTCCACAAACAAGTCCTTAAAGCCGTTCAGAATGTCCCCAAACCGTTCACATTGTTCATTGTTCATATCAAAATCACCGAAGTCAAATTTTAGTGCTTCGCCAGAACCCTCGGCGAAAGCTTTGCTCACCTTCGACGCATTTCCCCCAGAGAAACCTTGGTTGCAGCAGACGATGCTATAATTTTATCCTCATAAGTCATACTAGTAGCATGTTCTCTCTAACAGCAACGCTGAAACAGGAACGACGGCAACAACCGCGACCTGCGCGTTTTCTTTTACCACCAATTCATTGCAGATTTCGACACTCATTTGACCATCTTGAACAGTACATAACGTTCTTGCAATTTGTAGAGAATCAGCATCTTCTGCAATTCCTTCGACGAAACCCATAGTGCCAGGCGACAATGTTCCATGTAAGCGAGCCCTCACTAGAGCTTGGGCACCAGAAGTGAGCTTCACCGTGGCTGCAATATCGGCTGCAAAATTTTCTTCCACACGGCTAGCACCTAATGGAACCACTTCTCCATGCTCTTTCAATGTGGACACATGACTTTCCAAATCTATGATCGCTTGAAATGCCTTTAAGATGTCGGTTACAAGAATCGCGTCAGCATGCAAACGGTCAACTACTACGAAAGACAGTATCTTTTCTACCATTCCAAGAGTTACGGGCAAGTCGATTACGTCACGGACCTTAAACGCATGTCCCGAAACACTGTCGAGGCTACCTGAATACGTTGGCAAGGTCGTAAGACGCGTTCGTGATCCAAATTATCAATAGCACTAGAATCGACTAACATATTGCTGGGACAGTAGTCGATGTAACCCCCAGGGAGTGTTTCAAACTCTCCAATACTGCAAATTACACGCTTTCCATCAGGCACAACAAGCACATTATTAATCGTTTCATTTACCGCACAAAGATCCTTAGGCGGTCGACGTTTCCGCGCGTGGTTCCGGTACAAACCCAAACGCACATTGGGCTTCGTCAGTACGATCAGTGTCAGCGATACTTCCAACTAGGAACGACACCTTTTACTTCATAACTTCAGGTTTTTATTCAGCGACTTCAATTTGAGAACGCTTACTCATCTTTGACATGATTGCAGGAGGCTCGCGATTATAGTACTCATGAGTCCATTATAGTAAACATTCCACGCGAATGTTCGACATGCCTTGTGTTTCCTCCATCAGATGAGCACACAACCGGGCTTCACCTTTCTTGGAATACACCCATTTGTTCCTGTTCTGAAGGGAATCAGTCCTTGAGTTCATATTTCAAGTCGTCAAACAGTAGTCGTCGTATCACAGAAACCCATCAGAACGGAATAGTACCATATCATCCGATCGCAGGAGAGACAATCCTTCTGTCTTTGTAAACAACGCCAGCTACCAACCCAGCATTAACATTGTTCAACATTCCTTGTTCAATTGTCTGAGCTGATTCAGGCTCCTCGGCAACTTTCATCAGCGGTGAGTCCAACACAACACACGCGTTCGTCTTTTTCAGTCTTGTTGAGAATGCCCTTAAAACGGTTGGCACGCTTTGCCTCATCCATAAACGCGAGCGTTTGTGAATACCACTCCGTCCACACCTCAGGCGTCTTTTGACGCTTCCTTCGCCTTCTCAAGCTTCTTCACTGGAATCCCCAGTGTTCGGCTCATATCTTCCAAACTAGGTGGCTTCCGCCCCTCAGCGTTCAGCTTCATCCGCCGTTGAAGCTCCACTTCGTCTAACGGATACATCCAATCCTCCAATTCTCTATCGTACTCCTCAGTTTCTTCCTGTCATTTTTAATTCGCTGCGTACCGCATCCTTTGCTGTGGTATCCTCCCAATATCGCCGAATACCATTCATTCATCCGTGAGGATGCCGCTAACATTACGGCGATGACCAACTTCGCTCCCAATGAGTTTGAGCTCCTTTAGGGCTATCTCAGGAATCATCTAAGAGACAACTGGACTGTGGTCCGTGGCCGTAAATGCTCTCAGCACACCATGGACGAGCTGTGCATTTCCTCGTAACCCTGAAGCACTGCCGCAAGTGCGATATTGTGGCTGGCATATTCAAGATTAAACCTCCTACATTTCAAACGATGATGTTGTCTTACGGTACAGTGCTATCCCCGTATATATACGAGAGGTTTGTCATGTCCGCAGCAGACAAGTTCACGGTGAAGGCGTTGGTTCTGGGGGTAATGCTTTTCCCAATTATCCCAGTGCCTGATACATCACAGATTTGACATTCCAGAACGTCGTCATCGAGAAGGAGCTTACTGACGAAGGACCTTCAGGCGATAAGTATCCATACTCGTGGGCAGTACTAGCATACAAGGATTACCGAGGACTCACAGAAGACTTTCGGGACATCGTGTCTTTTAAGAAGCATCTGTTGCAGACACTAACACCTCGCCAAGTCGAAACGAATGACCACATAGCGCACGAACGCGTCATTGTTGAAAATCACCTTGGACGCTTGTGCACCCTGTGGTCAATGTGCTCCGACAAATATCGTTCAGACGAAGATAACTATGACATCATGTTCAAGGCATGCATTGCGCTCACCAAATTCCACGTCAGGATCCTGTCCCTTCGCAGTCCCGAGCGTGATAACTACCGAAATTTCATGAAGCGCCTCTATGATATCGTGAACGGTACCCGGACGAAGAGACGTTTAGTCCAATGACGCTATCGTGAGAAGCGCAAGCTGTGCTTATGATGAGCGGGGAGGCGGTACTACGCAAAGTGACAGCAGCAGCGACGAAGGCAGCGAGGGCTTCCTGCGCCTACACAGCGAAGCATTTTTAAGACCGGAAGAGATCGCTACTGAGAAGTTTACGTACGCTATTGAATTGTCGTTGTTGTAAAGAAGCCTCTCTCTAACCTCAAATAATGAGTTCATTCCGAAGACCACTACATATTCTTCGTTATAAACAGTCTATTTTTGAAATCTGACCGAATTACAAGAAAACTCGAACATTCACAAATTGGCGACAATGTGATTGCGTTGGTAGTAACTAGATTCGAGAGGTATTGGACCTGTTATGAATCAAAACTTTTGATGCATCATTACTGGTGCTACACTACAACGGAGTTACTCCATATGGTATTAGATATCCAAATTATGGCAAATACATTTGTAGACGAAAACAGGTCTTGGATAAGACACGCTGTCCTATCCGATATAGGACGTTGCCACCTTGTGACCCCGCCGAGGAATTTCCATAATCCAGTACTATTGTACTGGATTTTACAAAACGTAATGCAGAATTATATGTAATCTCCACAGTACATATTAAGTTTGGTATGCGAACTTTATCAACAGTCTCTGTTACCGAGCGTTTGGAACTATTATGACCATTTGAAAGGTAAAGCAAATGTGCATTTTTCGTGTTACGGTTTAATTTGGGAATTTCAAAAGTCTCAACTGCTCCTATCTTTGACCCGGACAAGATTGACCATTTTGGCCGTGTGTATGGCCTTTCAATGCGAAGGTCGCAAGTGGACGCTGTGTAACTTCCATCATTCCGTCACGAGTACCGTTTCGTGTCGTGGTCATCGCGAGGAAGGATCATCGATAAATACATTTCGGCAAATAGAGGTGTATTTTGAGCAAAACCTTGCTAGTCGAAACTGCTTTCTTCGTGTGAAAATGTAGCCTTTAATCAAAACCAAATGCTATATTTTGTAGCTACAGTATTCTATCTGGTAAGCATTTCTTTTATGAGGTACGGTATTGTTGCGCATCTCATTGTCTGTGGCATAGGCTATTTCGGACGACAAATTATTATTCTTCTTGGCTGGTAAAGCTACACGACACCACTTTTCACTTCCTGGGTAGATTTTTATCCGGTTTTTGACAACCAGATAAGAAGGCAACAGTTGTAGGCAGACCATGATCAGAAAATTCATGCAACTTTTTAAGATGATAAAAGAGCCTTAAGCTGCAACGTGCATTGGCATCCTTTCCCTGGGCGCGCTTGTCTTAAAAACATGATTGTCATTGTTGCTGATGTCTCCCATAAAAAGTTCTGTAAGATGATGCTGCTGTTGTAATAATCCATTGAGGAGCGTGGATGACCGAAGTAAGGCATTGAAATCACACCACCGTAATCTTCCGCTTGGATTTGTACACTACACAAGCAAAGCGAGGGTTGTTCCTCGAATTCAGCCACAGTCAATTCTAAGTCAACGTTGTCATTCATTTCATGTTCTTTTCCCTGTGATTCACCACAAAATTCCAAGAACGTCGCACTGCCACCGTTGTCATCTGGTGTATCGGGAATGACATCGTTGGGTGAATACAGTTCCGGTTCATGTAGAGCTGTATAATTTCTCATGAAAGACGATGCAAAGTGTATCCGTGCAGTAGCTTATCTAGATGCATTGGTTTTGAAGAAGAAGAATGTTCCATTCATCATCACTAATTGTATCTTGCTGAAGCTGGATATGTATACATGTGCCGTAATCGTAATCTTCTTCAGTAGTTCTGGATACACGGACACCGGGGTAAACTCTCTGAATACGTTGTATAAAGCAAGAGTAACTCGTTGTGCAAGCGCTTAGATCGGCACGCTTGACGTCGTCTTCATATCGTGTATGGACTACTGTCCAAGTATGTCCAGCCACGGTGAAGAACTATCGAGGTCGTATGTGCGGGCATGAGAATCCGTCTTCGAGTATCTTTCTCGAGCAATGGTTTTTTAAAAACCGTCTAAAAGTAAAAGCTAAGCAATTGAAGTATTTGGTTTGTTCTGTGCCATCGATGACCCAGTCGGACAAGCACATTTATCTATTTGATGTTGGACGTGGTGATGACGACTGATAATGTAGAGCGTCGTGGGATGGGGGATAAATAAAGATTTAATTACTATCTGTGTTGTTTGTCTACCTTCGTTTGCCCACTGTCTTGACGTGACTTCATCAACCGTTCAACGGTACAAGCCAAACGTTTAGAATGGTAACACTTTCGCGAAATCTAAAAAAAATATCCTGAATAAGAACACCGAAGTTGTTGCTGTTGAGTGACTTGTCCAGTGGTTCACTGATTTCTCTCAGTAAGTAGGCGATGTTGTCCCGGTTCACGTCCGAGAACAGAAAACGGTAGACAGCCGAGTGAAGAAATAATACATCAGCGAGAAACATACCGGCTATCTACGAAGTTTACGTGGAATGTTGTGTAGGACGGGATGGAGAAGTATATCTACCAAATACGGCTACGGGCTAGAGTACCCGCAAGATCTACCATGATGAAGCTACTAGCTCTTCACTGCCCCAAATTCGCATATGATTCTGCACAATACCGACATATTAAAAGATATCATAAAGCTGTAACCTTCGGAAAGGCGAAGCGCGATCTGCGGAAATCGCGTTGACGCAGGTCTCGATATCTCTGGCGCCCGGACATCGACTAACAAAGGGGGACCTCCTATGATCCGTGATTTGGTTGTGTTCTTGCTCACCTTGTGTACCCGACGGCGGGCAGGTTACGCTCTCCTGGGTGACTCGTTCGATGTATACCCGGAAAAGTTGGAACGCAGGGGCTTGAGATAGCGCGAAACTTCATCGTTCTACCTCGTTCTAGGTCGATCTCGGTTACAGACGAGTCCTTGAATCGTGATCGAGCTGCCTCGTTGTCGAACCAGGACTTTAGATTGTCCAAATACGGAGATCTTGCTCCTTCCTTGTATATGCTTGCCGCTTCCAATAGCGAGGAACTTGTTTGGTCGAGATCCGATGTAATCTTCAGGCCAAGCAATCAATTCTTTCCGATCAGTCGTTAACACTCGAGGACAAGTCACTAAGTAGGGCAAATCTGGTCAATATATTATGCAGGCGTAACCGCTACGCTAGATCATATGTCCTTACCGTCTACGCGCTTGAGGGGTCAAACTAATCCCCAATTCCAGGTGAAGGGGGCACTTGTATGGCTTAGGCAAATTCGAGTCTGTTTACTTTTAGCCCTACGTCCACTAACTCATCCTCATCTGCTTTCCTACAATCACCTGACATCTGGATAAATGCCATATCTTGGGGTCGGCGATCGCGATCGGTGTTCATGATCGGGGATGTCGCCCCGGGGTATTGAGTCATCTCTTGGCCGCCGTCGTGCGGTGATCTCCTTCGCTGCTACTCGGCTGCCTTCCGACGATCTCGTTCCGCCTCCTTCTCAGGGTCCCTGATCCCCATCTTTCCTTGACCTGGGATTGCCTACCCCTCGCGTTTTTTGATCGGTGAATGACGTGGCCCCAAACATAGCCGTTCCCCTCGATCTCTGTCCGCTGGTCCGCTATAATTCTGGATCATCGGTCGATAGCGACTCCCGTCCACAAATTTGCCTTGTCCCGGTATGCTCACGATACGATATGGATATGTCGACATCTATCATTCCGTCGGATTGGTCTTGGGTCATCCGTAGTTACCATCACTCACCAATGTTGTTGCACGTTAGATTTTGGCGAGGCGACTTGATGTCTTGGTCTGGAGTGGGATTTCTGTCGCCTGGTCCGTCTCTATCTCGCGATCTAGCAGCCGAATTTGCTTTCTCGCGGGATCTCGATGGCACTTCACCACATAACCCGTGTCTACATATGGTTCAATCTACGATGTTTTAAAACCAACTTCAATTTGAACAAAATCGGCTTATATTCAACCAATTACTACACAGAGATAATCTCTAGCTGTTCTACGTCTCGCGAAATCACACCTTGGACAGATTCAGAGTCATTGCCTCGTGCGTCGATCCCATTGAGCAAACTTGCTTCATCAGGCATCCCCTGCATGTCGCTAGTTGTTGTACACCCAAAGTGTGGCCCGCTTTGTCGAATGAGTTCCTCATGGTTTCTGGAGTAATCGCTGCCAGAGCGCGCATCGATTGGGCAAACATGTAATTCGTCTTCATATTGTCAGGTAAGTGAGAGTCTGCCACTTCCCCTATTGTCAATACACCAGGTATCTCAGTCTCACGTAGATTTGCAATCCGTCTAACCCACGCCATTACCGTGACGTGGTCGATGCCCACTTCGTCGGCAAAAGCGCGCAAACTCAGCCATACTGGCCGTGCAATGTATGCTTATGCAATCTCCAGTCCGAAGCTGTTGGTGTACTTCAGGGTATGCGTGCTGGTGGGATTGGAGAAAAGTATATCAGTGATTTATTTTCTAACCACCCTGAGTTGAACACCATTGCCCTGATTGGTTGTTCACCACTCAAAGCTTGCGAATGAAAACTGCAAGACAAGTCGGCCAGATGTAACCAGTCTCTAAAATTGACTTCTGTACCCAGTCATTTAACTACACGGTTTGACTTGCACATCTCGGATAAAGTGGTTGGATCTTTCCGAATATGTCGGTATATCAGTCTCGTTTGCGCGGAAGTGCCACTGCAGAGCAAACTGAGCTATGGCTTTGTATATAACGTCAGTGCGTCAAATACGGCAAGTGCAATTCATATCATTTTTGTTTACCGTCGATGACAGCAATATGAGTTTGACATGTTATCACATTTTAGAAAAGAATACCAGAATGATAGAGCGCGAGTGAACAAACCAGAGGCTGATCAGGACGTAGCAGTCATTGTCATGGACTTTCCCATAATTTGACCGTTGGTGACACCTACCCCTCCTCGTGGTACTTCTGTTCGTTGATATCCGTTAATGTGTTCGGCATTTTCTACAAAAATGAAATGTTCCAAACTACGTAATGTGAGCGGCAAAGGTAGTGATCATATCAATACAATGCTACATCACGTTTTGAAATAGTGATCATACCAAGTGGAAAGAAGGAGCTGGCGATCTACATTGATAACTGTGGTTGTATCCTGATTGGATAAAAAGGTAACAAATAGGAGGTGTACTTAGATT
>NBNE01000408.1:0-23652 GCA_002215365.1 Phytophthora megakarya
ATGGGAACCACTCGGAAACTTGAAGTATGTGGGCGACTTGATCAATCACTTTCATCAACGCAAGAACAAGAGGGGGTCTCTTCTTAGCAGACCGCATGTCACGAGCTTTGTGTCGAATACTCGCGAGCTAGTTAACCTTTAACTAGTCCGTTGATGTTGCTTGAGCGACAAGGATGGGACTTACACTACTGGTAGTGATCCGTTAGTATGTTTAGAAGCAACGGCACTTAAGAACGGCAGCTACTAGGCAGGAATGCATGTAAAAACCAAAGTAGGAAGCAAGAATAGGAATGAGCGAGCGGGCTCATTCCGGAATCGGATAAAAAGAATATAGTCGGCTTCTGCTCTGGCCAAGCAGCTGTAGACAGACCACATAGGTGTCTTCGGGTACACATCCCGAGAACCTAATCTACCGCTTTAGTGTTTTCAAGACGTGATCTCGGACACATAAAGGAACAACTAAAAGCCTTCCTGCGCATAAGTGCTACCACATCCACTCTTCCATCTCACTCACTCACAGTGAGTTAGAAAAGTGCGACAAATACAGGTTACACATTCTTGAACAAAAGCGTTGTCAGCACCTGCTACCTGATTGGCTTGAAAATTGCGAGTGTCAAAATTATTATGTGAAACCATAGGTAATCCTGGTTACGCTGGCATAAATTTCCCTATAGAGTGGTTACTATAGTTGGAGAATGGAGGTAGATTGATTACATGCGGTATCTGCGCGCCACCGTAACTTGACAATCCACCCTCCTAGCTTCTTTATAGTGGCTACAACACAATACCCGTTTTCGGTTAGACGACCAGCCACACGTAGTAATACCTCTCAGTTCAATGTTCCCAATGTTGTTTATTTCTGATGGTGGCGAGTTGCGCTTACAAAAAACTAAAACAGTGGTGCTTTTGTCGGCTTACCGCGGCCCCATTCGAACAGACTATCTCGTACAAGAGGTGTTAGTACAAATGTCTGTCACACTAAATGGAGGCTTTCACGACTTACCCTCTTGCGGCATATACCCTTGTACCTCATCCAAAGTGCCGGATTCTTGCACTTTGCGACTTCAAACAAACACTCATTGTCGTATGTTTTACCGTTCGATCCACAAACACGCAGTAGCTCGCGTGAACAGAGGACCGGGCACCTTTCAGCTTGGACACTTTCAATTCTCGCCAAGGTGTTGCTCAGTTGCAGCAGAAATACAATCGCGATAACAGCAATGCTCCTCATTTTGGTATGGTGTTGTGTGCCCCTTTCGATGTGAACTGCAATGTGCCAGTGCCAACCTCCACCACAATTGTCGTTCCATTGAGTAGGGTGCATACATCATGTAATTACATTCTCTACATCCACCTGTAGTTCAAAAAATCGTGCTTGCATGATATAGACGAACGATTACGGTCCGTAATCATCTATCCGTAATTGCGGCCGATTCGCAGTTCTCTGATTTCCCATCCGAAATATTGCCATGGCATAAACTATAAAAAGTTTGCGTGTCCATAAAATATACACTGTGACCCAAACTAATAGCTGTGAACATTATCCTACAACACTACTACAATATAGTACATGCATATGTACAGTATTCACCTTAGTCCTACAGCTTGAACTGATTTCAAGTTGACATCAGTTCTTAGTTGAATTATCCGATGGAATCTCGACCTAGTGTCTGGCATCGATCAGTCGATTCATTTCTGCTTTACCCGCGCTTGGTATTTTACGACCTTGTTAGGGGCTATAAAGTAGGGCTACAAAACTCGGTTTGAGGGATGAAACTCGATCATCTTGGAATCTGCGTCGCGATGATGGCGTCGCTTTCGATGGCCACTTTTGGCTATTTGTTTTCTGACGTTTCTTCGTCGGACACGACTCTGGAGGAAGACCCTGGTTTGACTACCGAGGAGAATCGTATTTATGGGGGTACAGAAGCCAACATTGATAAGTACCCGTTCCTCGCAAGCCTACGTTATCCGATCTTCGATAGAACTTATTGTGGCGGTGCACTAATTGCCCCGCAATACATTCTTACGGCTGGCCACTGCGTTATCACCGACGAAATTGCCATTACCGTCACTTTTGGAACAAACGATAGCACTGGTTCTAGTTCTGGTGAGGCTTCTTCCTATGAAGTAATTAACGGGTTTCGACACCCGTTGTACAAGAAGGAAAGTCACGCGTATGATGTGGGTCTGCTGAAGCTGAAGAAGCCAATTAAACGCCAAACGGCGAAATTATGTGCCCGAGACGGTTCGGACAACAAGATTGGTACGAAGGCAACTGTTCTCGGCTGGGGAAGGACTGAGAACAGCGATGGTCTGGTAAGTCCTGTGCTGAACAAGTTGGCTATTCCCATCATCTCAAACTCCGACTGTGCTAAATTTCCGAAGTATGTTGGCCGTGTTACACCCGGTATGTTGTGCGCTGGTATTGGCGACGGCAGGGACACGTGCAACGGTGATTCGGGTAGTCCACTCATCGTTGACAATGACATCCTTATTGGGTGTGTGAGCTGGGGAAGTAAGTGCGGACGACAGGCCGGTATTTTCACGCGTTTGACGTACGTTATGGACTACATTGAGGATATTCTGGATGGTGGTGACGGCAGTAAGTTTGGGAACGGTACCTCTTCGGAAGTATTGCCACCGTCGTCAGGTTTATCGAAGGGCTCAACCTTTGGAAATATCAATACGAACATCGCTTGGTTGCTTGAGCTGATCAACGCTATGTCAGTCAGTGATAATAAAGACATTGATGCGGTAAATGGTGAAGACGCTAAAACTGTGGAAGAATCGTCTGGATCAGCAACAGAGGAGACGACTGATCCGGTACAAACGGTGCACACCAAGACACCTACTGCTCGAAGACACAGCCTGGATTGGTTGTTTGCTAGTGGATCCGATAATCGCAGTGATGACACCGTTCTGACAAAGGGTGACAAGACTACCGAGCTTCCTACTCCGAAACGCACGAAAACTCTCAAGAGCTCGGAAGATTCAGCTTATCAAGGTGAATCGGCGACCCATCACTAGTTTTAGTACTTTTGAGTTGGGATTAGCCTATATGACCTAAAATTTCAGAAACTTATATCTCAGATACGACTTTCGTCTCAAAACGCATGTTGTTCGTACATTACTTAGTATTATAATGGATCCTTTGTCCGTAACGCTCGCAGTCAACGTGCTTCGATGTATGCGGTGCTGTCGTTCGATACCAACCTTTCTTGCCGGAGGAAATGGTTTGGATAGGAAGTTGCTGAATTTCCTATTTAGGAAAAAATAGGGTAGAAGTCATTTTCCTAGCATGTATATCCATAGAGGATCACATTCGTTGGTGGGGTAACGAGGTCCGATGTCATCTATTTCCTATCGATGCCGACTTTTAATCATCGAATATGTCAGAATCACATCACGTCAGAGTCCTCCCGTCAAAAATGACGCAGCTTAACCCATGTAACTATTGATTTGGCTTCATCCATTCAAGTGTGGTTAGTAACCACTGGTTACCACTCCAACCATCAACCGCTCGAAGCATTCATCAACTCGAAACTCGAATTACTACAACCACATAAGAGAGTTTCAATGAATATCTATTGACATCGTGAATAACATGCTAATAACTTTCTCGTATGATGTCTTGCTATTTAATTTTCACCAATTGAATTATTCCTACATCACCTCTGCGCCGTGTGTTGAAGAGAAGTTATTGAATTACATACTTGAAAGTACTATCGTACGATCTTCAAATCTCTGGTCCACAAGATTGCGAAAAGCAGTACGCAGCTCGCAATCTCTTGATTCGGACGCACGGGAGATAGCAATTTACCGGGTTATCAGAGGCCAGGCCTCAATTCCTCTTCACTTTGTATTTTTCTTCGGAACAGGCACTAGTATTAGACGACTTCAAATCTCCTGATCATGAGCCTATTCCGCATTCTACAAAAAATTGTACTCATCCTTGTTGTCGGTATTCGTTCAACTGGAACAGTTGCTGAAATCGTAACAAAATCTTCGTCATTTTCTGACGCTGTCGTGAATAAACTCAATAGCATCAGAGGGAGAGCGCTGCGTATCAATAAATTGGATAAAACAGACGAATTTGCTAGAGCTTCCAACGAAGAGAGAACCAATGGTATCGCTTCAAAACTGTCAAAGTTGTTGGACACGATTTCGAACAAATTTCAGATAAAGACCGCCTAATAGATCGGTGGGCTGAAGCTAACAAGTCCGACGATTTTGTGAAGAAACAGTTGAATTAAGATAAATAGCAAGATTTTGGGAGCGAATGTCTTATCTTAAACGAGTACGTCGTATATCCAAAAACGAAGAGACCTAGCAATGCCACAATACAATTGCGAAAACCTACTGCGCATTTTACAACTCAACCTTAATCAGCAAAACCGTGTTAAACTAATTGAATATATTCAGCGTGCTCCCAATCGGAATACCTACTTCGAAGTACCTAGTAAGCATATCTGAAACTCTGGAGCCCAACTACGTGTTGTGTTCAAGTTCAACTTCAGATTGATTGAACATTGTTCAATTCTTCCTTCGATTGTCCACTGCCTAACCGAAGCGCATACTCCAGTGGTCAGCTTCAGAATCCCAGTCGTCTTGAGAGTGGAAGTATACTTGTCGAAAGACACGGTCAGCAGCAAATTCGAAAATGTTGGTCAGGAGGTGGCGGTCCAAGTCACATATAGCACGTCTCGGTTGTGATTGGGTTGTCTTTCCTTTCTTTTTCTGCTGCGTGTTCACTTCATACCACGAGATTATACTCAAAAATGCAATGGATGTCAGTAAAGACTCCTCTGAAGTTTTAATAGGTTTGAGATGATACTGGGTATACGTCTCAGCAACGTCTTCGTGCTCGATTGGCGCAATCACCTCAAGATATTCCAAATGTTTGTTTTTATCCAGCATCTCCAAGAGGAAATTGGTATTCGACTCAAAGCCAGGGGGACCATAACTTCCTTCGATAATGCTCCAACCGTCGCACTTGTCCTTCAACCGAACACGCAATTGTCGAACGCATTTTGATAGTGGGTTGGCGAGGTCACTTAAGTCAGCAGAGAACGATGCCACATCGTGCCAGTGGCACACAAGTTCAGGAACAGAAGTTGGTCGACGAAGGGCTCGATACTTCTTTAAGCAAAGTTCCACATCTACCAAGCCGCCGCAAAGAGATAATCGTTCAAGTTGAGGACAATTTCGTAAAATCATGTTCTCGTCAATGTCAGTTCGAGGTCCATCGAGCATCAAATATTTTAAAGATGAACCAATCTTCTTCAGAAAACGGTTCATCCCGTTGGTAACTGGAAATGCCTGCTCTCCTTCATTTTTATCCTCCTCGTCCTCTTCATTTTCTATAAACTGTATTGTCAGTGATTCAGGTCCATGGGTGTTGGAGGTTTCATCCGGTGGATCATTAAATGTCATATCTGTGCGTTGTGCTAAGCAGTGTCCAATACCTGGAATCACGACATTCACCAATTCACTTTTTTCCATCATCACTGAATGATATAACACCTGTCATGTCGGATGGAAGCGTCAGGGCAAGAGAAGATTTCCGCGACTGGCCTCCTTCATCAAATTGGTATCGGATTTTAGTACCACTTTTCAGTGTTGCAACTTTTTCATCAAAACGACCTCGTGGACAACCACAAACAACCTCTTCTGGATGGTCCGACGCCAACACAGACGTGAATACCTCAGCGCTAGCATCACTTAAGCTTTCAACGCCAATAATCGTAAGGGATTTAATACGACGCGCACGTTTTGAGAATGCTCCATAAGCGAGCCACGACCACATGTCTCGGGAGACGTGGTCGTCCATGTTCTCGCTATCTTCAAAACGTATTGATAGATCGTTCGTCATAGAGTTGAGAACCAAAGCTGATAGAACTCCTCCTACCTCCCACCCCGTCGACATATCCAAAACCAGCTTTAGATGTCCGAGCTGATGCAAAACCGATTCATCACACTTTGCTTCTAACAGTCGATGATAAGGCGGCTTCGAGCGTTCACGTTCGTGCAACAGACCGCCAAATCCACAAGTCATAAGCTGAGCCAGTCTCTTCAGTTTAGCACCATCAGGTGCGTCCGAAATACTTGGATGCAGATCTACTTGCGAAAACCACAGGTTCTCTGCTATCAATTTCTTGAAGGTCTTGCCAAACTTGTCATCGTCGCTGATAAAATCAAACAACGCGGTCATAGGTTGAAGCACAAAAGTGCACCACAGCGATGGTGTTTTCCCAGAATGCGTCTCCAGTGCGACGGCTTTCTCGAAAATAATTTTCTCTGCTTTCAATATATTTTGCAACACAACAGCGTTTGTTTTACGATCACCTAGGGAATACATCACCCGCACTGGAATTGGAACTGCTCCGATGTTTACATTCTCGTTCATCTTGAGGATCTTCTTCAAGGCTTTAGCGTACGCAGAGTTAGGTTCTGCCCGATGCAAAGTGTCAAAAAGCACCACCAGATCCAATCCCTGCGAATCGTCATCATTGGTTGTTTTGTTTGGCATCAGATTTAAGTTTAGTGCAAATTGCACTGGGATTTCCTTTTCGTATTTTTCTTCACCTGGTTTCCCCATTTTCACACGACATTTCTCCCTCAGTATGAATTTCCAAGCACCGTGGTCAACATGAGCAACTGCAGCCAATAATGCCAGACCTTCACCAAATCTTTGGATCACTTTCTTGAAACGTGCCTCATCATCCTCATTAAATGCATAACCCTGTCGATATGTGCGGGTCTCGTGGCGTCTAGGTACATCCACTTCGAGACGAAACTTGTGTTCCGCCCACACGTCACCTTCACGCTCGATCTCCCTATAATGAATACGACGTTGAAGAGTAGAACACCACCTCGAGAGAAAACGCCATTGCTCCTCCATCGCGACTCTTAGTGGTAGATTGAGATCTAACTGAAGATATGTGGCTTACATTAATAAATCATCTTGAACTGGTCCTCTGTTTTTAAACAAAACTCAGTGTTTTTTTTCAGGATATCTCAGATGTCATGCTATCATCCACCTCTTCTCGAAAGTACACTTGCCGGAAGATAGGGGACATCGCAAATTCAAATATGTTCGAGAGTACTCGTCGGTCAACGTCATTCTGGCTCTTTTGCGATGGTATTCGTTCTCGCTTCTTTGTCTTCCTCGATTTGGATGAAGATTTCACCTTGGATGGAGAAGCTTGGACCTTGGCTGCGAAAACACTCAAAAACGCAACTTTCGCTCCTGTCGAGAGGTTGCGACCTCGTTTGATCGCCCTTAAATGATGTAACCTGAAATAATCACCATAGTTATGGCATTCATGGGGCACAATTACTTCAAGACGTTCCAGTATTTGGTTTACATCCAGCATTTGCAGTAATGTGTCAAGATAAGTGTTGACGGTAGGATCGTGGCGTCCGTTGTTGTCTCCGTAACTTTGAAGCTTTGTCAGACGAAGATTCAGGTGGCGGGTACATTGGGTGAAGGGGTTGCGCATATTGCTCAGATCCGTAATGAGAGTAGGAATATCTTGCCAATTGAAACGGAGCTTTGGAATTCGCTTCTGACTCGTATGGAACTCGCTGAAATTGAGTCGAACTCCAACTCTCCCTTTACGAAGCGACAGCTCCAGAAGGTTCGGACAGTTTTTGAGGATAGCAGTCTCGTCCAGCTCCTCACCTGCCCCATCAATTGTCAGGAAAAGCAGGGAATAACCAATTGCCGCTATTAGGCGAGGAAGGCCTTTTCTTGCATTTTGCTGTTTACATCCAGTAAATCTAAGTGTGAGCGACTTCAAACCACAGTTTATCTCATTCATTTGCAATTCCTTGTGAGCGACCAAGTCATCACGCTCGACAAGACAGCGGCCAAAACCTGGAATAACCACATTCACGTGTTCACTTTTTCCATCGTCGCTGAATGTTCGCACATAAGGAATAGAGGCTGAGAATTTTACAGGATGAGAGCCGACACGAGGTTCACCATTATTTGTAAGCAACCAATACACAACAGCTCCTTTCTTCAGCATCATATCTCTTTCCACTGTTGCACCACGGCGAGATCCATACAAGATTTCTTCTGGATTTTGAGCTGACAGTATCACCGAGAAATGACGAAAATCGACGGTGTTAATGTCATCAATATCAGCAAGGGTGAGAGATTCTAACGCAGAATGTCTCCGAGCCCTTTCCGAAAAGCACCCATACGCAAGCCACTTCCACCAAGCTCCACGTGTACCTTTCTTTTTTTGATTTAGTCGTAAGCGAATTGTGAGTTTCTTTGTCGTTTGTACAAGAACAATCGACGAGAAGATTGATTCAAACTGCGAAAATCTCAGCGTGTCATCACATAGCAGCGATACCGTGCCCATCTGAAGCGGAGCGTTGGTGGTGTATGGAGCTAACTCAGAACAATACCTTGTATTCGCTAGTTCCTGACTTCGTCGAGTCGCATCAAAAACAACCGCCATCATTTGTCGAAAAGACATCCGTGTCGTTTTGTCCTCTTTGTTTTGATTCACCTCTGCCTTCAACGATATTTGTGAGAACCACACATTTTCGCCAACAAATTGCGCCATCGTCTCTGCAATTCCTGGTCCGCATCCCAGATCCGTAAAATCTGCAATCATCGGTTCCAACAAAAACGTACATCTCAACTGTCCCGATTCCACCGGTTGATTCTCCAAACTCCAATTGTAACTTTCCCATTCATCTCGTATCAACTTTTCAGCAGTTTGAATACTCAACAAATTTCGTATCGGTCCATTATTATTTTTATGCACTGCAGAAGAATTAAAAACTATTCGAACGGGAATTTCCACATCAAATCCCGGACTTTCCTGCAACTTCCCGTCCATTGCAGCAATTCTCTGCAAACAATTCACATATCCTGGACTCAGCACTCGCCGTTGAGTGACACCGCACAATAGAATCAGATCTGTCTCGATTAAATGTTCCATCAATAAGACGAATAAAACTGGAATGTCTTGTTCGGACATTTCCAAATTTCCGAAATCCACTGCACAGTGATTGGCCAAAAGGTATTTCCACCCGTAATAATCCACATGGGCAACAGCTGCCAACAGGGCTAGGGCTTCTCTGGAATTTTGGAACTCAATCTGGAACGTCTCGGGATCCTTAAACTCACCGTAAATCCCCACGCGGGTAGGCAAAACCACTTGAAGCGCGCGAGGCGGGGGTCTCCACAAATCTCCGTCATCTGGTCCGAGTGGGCGGTAATGGATTCGGCACTGCAACACGCTGCACCAAGGCGAGAGGAAGCCCCAACGCTCCTCCATAGCAGCATCTGGCCTCATCTTGGTTATCAGATTTTAGAATGAAGCTAAAGAAGATTCGGATTTAGTTTTAACCAATGAGAACGGAGAAATGTGGAGTTGATAGGGGATTGGTTCAAAATACGAAGAAGAGTGAAGGTTAAACTTCAACTTAGATAACTACCGGGTAGTCAAGAAGTAATGCTCGATACTAAAGCTGAGCCGGACGATGTTGTGGCGTTTTTCATAGCGGAGCTGACTTGTCTTCGTCATAACTATCTTTTTTCTTCCGGAAGACAACTTGTCTGGGAATTGGTGGGGCAGCGAACTCAAAAATCTTTGACAACATGAATTGGTCGAGTTGAGATAGCGTAGATCGTGCTCGCGACAATCGTTCTGTCCTTCTCGTGGTTCTCTTCGTTTGTGGAAAACCTGTCATTACGCTGATGAAAGCGACCTTCCTGTTCGTTGATAGCTTCGACGCATGTGAAGTTGGTGCGAGATGGCGTTTCCGAAAGGATTCAGACATGCCTTCATACTTCGATGGTACGATCACGTCGACATACTCGAGAGTTGTGTTCACGTCGAGCATCTTGAGCAGCGCCTTCAAATCGATTTCAATACGTGGATGATAATGCGTTCCAAACATGGAGTCAAATCCAATCGCCATACCATTCATGCGAGCACGCAGTCGACGGACCGATTGGGTGAGTGGGCTGTGAATGACGCTCAACTCAGTTGATAGAGTATTGATGTTGTACCAGCTACCGCGGATCGTTGGGATCGGATCACCTTTAGCATGATATTGTTCAAAATTGAGACGAGCGCTGACTACTCCAGCGTTGAATGTTAGTTCCTTCAGATTGGGACAGTATCGACAAATATCGGCCACATCCACTTCCAGGGAATCCAGAGACAAATACTCCAACGACTGTCCGATTAGTTCTAAAAACCGCGGTAGTCCTGCGGATTCGGAGGCCTCCCATTCGCAAAAGCTAATGTTGAGAGATTTTAGTCTGCCACGGTCGGTTTTGGCTTCCTCTGAGTGGAAAATCAAATCGTTGCGCAAAACTTGGCATCGACCATAACCAGGAATTAATGCATCTACCCAGTTACTCTTGCCATCGTCACTGAATGTCCTGACGAAATTGACAGGAGTAGCAAAACGAAGCAGTTCACTTCCACTACGATATTGACCTCGATCATTAAATTGCCATCGAATCGGAGCGTCTCTCTTTAGTGTTGCTTCTCTTTCCACCATTTTACCGCGAGGACAACCACAAAGTTCTTCTTCCGGATGATCTGACGACAGTACCGCAGCAAAGGCGGACATGTCTTCTTCACTTAAGCTGCAAATCGACATGAGCGACAGCGTTTCCAAAGACGAACACACTCGCGCTCGTTTTGAGAATAAACCATAGGCTAACCATTTCCACCACTGGTTGCTGTTTGTTTGGTCTTCGGCATCCATTTCTAGACGCATTGACAATTTCTTCGTCGTTCGGTTGACCACCAACGCCGAACACATCGCTTCGAATTCTTTCGATCGTAGCGTACCTGCACATTCCAAATGCACTGTTCCAAGCTGAAGTGCACTCGAATCCCGACTAACAGGTCGAATGCCATTAAATTGCCCACTCACATTAGCGATCATACGCCGACGATAGTTACTATCAAAAACAGCCTTCATCAGTCGACCAAACACTTTTGCTTTGCCATAGGCGTCAGCACTTCGTTCATGATCGAATTGCAGCCACAGAGAGAACTGTGAAAACCACTGATTATTGGTAATCAACCATTCCGTGGTCTCGGCCATTTCAGGAAGCAGCATATTGTCATTAAAGTCGGCAATCACTGGTTCAAGAACAAAAGTACAGCGAATCTGCCCAGGAGCAATCCTTTGATCCGGTTGTTTCTGATTGTACTTTGCCCACTTGATTCGTATCTTTTCCTCTGCTCTCCAAATATCCATCATCACTTCCATGGGTCCGTCCACAGACTTAATGTACAGCCCACCAAAATAAGGTCGAACTGGAATGTAAATATCTTTTCCAGGCAAGTCCATTCTACCTCCACCATTGATGATACCGTCCCAGAAAGCAATCCTCTTCAAAGCATTGAGGTAATTTCGACTCGGATGTTTCCGTTGATGAGTACCACAAATTTTGACTAAATCAAAGTCAAAAGTGTCTGCCCATTTTAAACTTTCTCTTCCTTCTAAATTCAGGTAAATTTGAAATTGAGCTGGAATTTCATCGTCTTCATTGTCAAATTTCAGTCCACAATATGTGGTCAGTAGATATTTCCACGCTGATTGGTCCACGTGAGCCACAGCTGACAAAAGTGCCAAAGCTTCTCGAAGATTTTGAAATTTCCGTCGAAAATTATCGTCGTCTTCTTCATCGAAGAAAAATAAATCTTCTTCACTTTCTTCCGAGTCGCTAGCGTCGAAATGTGTAGGGAGGGAGACGCTAAGCTGCCGTTTCTGCAGATCCCACATTTCTTCTTCACGCCCAGGCCACGTATACGAGATTCGTTTCTTTAGAAGAGCACACCATGACGACAGGAAGCCCCATCGGTGCTCCAACACCTCGTTTCCCGCCATTTTGAAATGTTGCAAAGCAATTTTTACTTTAAATTATGTTGCGGGAAGGATATGTTGCTCTAAAAAAGCTGCTGTACCATACTAGCTTCAAACTTCATCCCAGTAAGAAAAAAATAGATGAAGCTTTTAGGAAAGGTTATGGTTAGGAACTACTGTAGCGGAATGAATTCTGTAGTCCCAGTGCTGCTTTACTTCGCCAAAATCCACAATGGAGGAATATTCGGTTACCAAGCATGGGATTGTTGATGTGAGATGGATACCTTAAATCAATAAAGGTGCCTGTTGTGATAGTTCATGCAATAATGAAAGTTTAATCAGTTTTGCTTTGACGCCTCCTGTATCACTGTCGCAATAATGATTGCTAGAGCTCTGAATATTCTTCAGGACACCCTTCAGGGATACCGTCATCCATCAAGAATACATTGACTTCGCGGAGAACAGCGGCATGAGAAAACGAGAAGATCTTGGACAGTATGTTGTGATCCAGTGCGTAAGACGTCAATCAAGACAGTATATTCTTTTTCATCTTGCCCTTGGCATCTTGGGCCAGTACTACACTGAGAAAAGCTGCTTTGTTCTCAATCAGTAGTTGGACTGTTTGATCAATTGGCTGTAAATGATGCCTTTTGAAATGTTTCTCGAAATTGTGGAACGTAGATGACAGTATTACCTGAAAGTATTCCAGAGTTGTGTTCACCTCTAGCATCCGCAACAGAGAATCCAGTACATCTTTGATGCGTGGGTCATAGATTATGGTCCCGAATTCGTCCCGATTTAAGCGGCTAACTCTTGGTTGACGCATACATTTCGTACCAGGGCCGTTCCTATCACACAGCTCGTTTGCGATCTCTTCTACATCATATCCATCGAAACGTAGATCAGGGAGTGGTTCACAATTAGCGTGGTTTTCCCTGAAATTGAGACGAACAGCCTTATACTTTTTGCGAATTGATAATTCAAACAAATTGGGACAATCAGCGATGAGCAATTCCTTGTCCAGCTCTTCAGAAGCACCATCCACCTTCAAATTTTGAAACGATGATCCGATCAATTCAAGTAGACTAGGAACAGCACCTTCAATCGGAACCATAAACCCAAATCGCATTGTGAGCGTTGTTATTCCGGTTGCAAATTGGTTCCTAGAATTGTTAATTTCGTCAAATAGCAACGCGGTGCGGAGAACTTGACCGCGACCGAAACCTGGAATGACCACGTCCACCCATTTGCTGAGTCCATCATCCCTAAATGCTCGTACAGACTGAATCGGTGATTCGAACTTCAGGATGCGAAAACTAAACGGAATTCGACCGTGTTCATGAATTGGAGTATTCGCTTTTAGAGTAGCTATCCGTCCCTCTAAACTTCCAGGAGACGTATCGAAAATCATTTCTTCTGGATAGTCAGAATTCATGACAGACTCGAAAGCAGCCATTTCAGCACACGTACGTAACTCGGGGCAGTTTTGTCAAGTCCAGCCCTTTAACAGAAGACTGAGCACGTTTCGAGAAGAACGCATACGCAATCCACTTCCACAACTGTATGCAGTTCCTCACCACCTATGTAAATTCTAGGCCCGACTGCCAGCTTCATACCAACGAAAATTTCTTTACTGTTTGACTCACTGCAACTGCCGAGAAAATTGCAGCCATATAGACGTCTTCCAATGGCAAGTTACACTGGATGTGAGCCTTTCCGAGTTGTAGTGGATTCGATTTTGTCTTCGAAGCACTCACATCAAATGCAAGTTTCGTATCAACTGGTCGCCGAGTACTATCAAACAAACTCACAAGAACCTGTCGCAACACTTTATTCGATAGGAGCTTGTTGGTTTCTAGTTCCGGTCGCACTTTCATCCCAACTGAATTTTGCGATATCCACATATTCTCATTCACCAGTATTTCAAGGGTTAGTCCCCATTCAGTACTAATCCAACGACCGGATAAATCTGCAATCATCGGTTCCAATACAAATCTACACCTTAGCACGCCACAGGCTGTGTTCTTTTCGTAGACTTCACATTTGTCCTTAAACATCTTTTCATCTTTTTGGATGTCTGTGAACACCTTCATCAACGGAGAAACTGGGATTTTCGCGCAAGAAGCAGTGTTCACTCTCACTGGAATTTTAATTTCTCTCACAAACTGCAATTTTGTAGGTTGAGCTGCAAGTTTCTCCAGAGCTTCACGATATTCTTGGCTTGACTCAGTCATCTGTTCCACACCACAAAGATCCAGTTGCTCTTCGTCACTTTCCTGGCTTTTCCTCCCTTGCAAGCCCAACAACAATACAATCTCCGGCTTTCCTTTGCCTCCATCCCCACCTGCCCCCTCCATCTTCAAGTCCACTTCACAACCTTTTTCCAGCAGAAATTTCTAAGCTTCATAATCCACGTGAGCCACAACTGCTAGTAATAACAGTGCTTCTCGCACTTTCTGAAAATTAACTTGAAATTGTTCAGAATTTCGTGTTAGGGGTTCGTCAAATTCGAGATCTTGACGTGTCGGCAAAGTCACTTGCAGTCTGCAAGTTGCAGATGGATTTTCATGTCGTCCCAGTAATTTGTCACGCACTCCAATGTGTCATACCTTATGCGCCCTTTTAGAGCAGTACACCAATGGAGCAAGAAATTCCATTGATCGAATAGTTGGATAGATAAATCCATGTTTGCTGTGCTATAGGTATTTCGACTGAAGTTGTGCGCGTCGTTCGGGAATCCCTTCGGCCAATCAGATGCTTTTATATATTGTTTTCACAACCGTGCCTACTGTTTTAACAATTACTTAGAGGTAATTGTTCAGACCAGGGTGCTAGTCATCGTACCACACCAAGCGTTAGTGTAGCGGTACGGATTTGTGGTTAAAACGGATCATGGTCCGGCATGATGAATCCTTAGCTTGTACTTCAGTATCAAGGCTGGAATGTGTTGTTTCAAACCGAGGGAAGAATTGTGAAATATTCTCGATTGCTGCTCTCTACATGTATTGTACTTTACCAAGAATGAATCGTACATCTAGCGGCGGTTTTTTGTCATGGATGGATGGGTGGTTAGCAGCGATTTACCACATACAACGACGGAGCAGGCCGCGATCGTGCGGTGGTACTGATTTGTGTACGCGCATTTCGCACTTGGTTACCAGTACGTACCAACTTGGTACTGTATCTGTGGCAGAAAACGAACAAAGAACATGATATTGTACCTACAAAATGCACTGTACATTCGCACCTCGTTTTGCAGAGTGCGTATTAATACCTACGCTATGGTCAAAGTACTACTTCAGTAATACATTCTCTGGGGCAACTTCTGTTGGTCCGAAGAGTGTATGACTGTTGATAACGATATGTACAGGACAGATGACGTATCGGATAATTCGATACAGGTACATCACAGTACATGTACATGTACATGTACTGTGATGGTCGTCGCGTATTACCAGCTGAGAGTCGCAACGATTTGCAATCCCGTTACTTCTATTGTCATGACGACTTTCCCAACTAATTATTACATAAAAACTTGTACAAATAGTAAAAATCACAATACTGTTTGTACATGTACTTGGCATTTTCGTTGTACATGTAGTAAGCATCTTCGATTCCAACACATTAGCGCCAATTTGCGTAAACACGTAAGGTTGTTTTTCTTCGTCGTCAATCGTTTGCATTGTAAGTTCACACGCTACGGATTTCCGTCCATTCTTCTCCACTTAGAGAGGATAGCATGGTATGCATTCCAATTCGTGTGTTCTAGCCAAATACTACCATCTCTAACAATATGTACCAAAACCCCATACAACAATTATATGTTTCAGCACTATCAGCTAGTTTTGCTATCTTCCATTGACAAACATCTTTTGTCGGGTTACGGACCGGAGCCACGAATTTGAACCTGAAAACTAAACAATGGAAATCGCATAAATGCATTCTCAACTTTCTATCGCATGTGCGTCAATTGAGGGCTTTAGTCTGCCAGAGTCTGGAAAACAATTCATTTGTCAGCAAAAACACAAAGACATGAACAATGCATCGGTATGATACCGCTTTTTCGACTCATATGTTATCTCCTTGGAGCTACATGTACAAATGCCCGGTGAAACCGTGGTCCCTTCCACTCGCAGGGGCCACAATTGCCGAAGCTACTTTTCTGTCGTCCATCTGGGATTTACTTCATGATGAGAGGTATCACGAATTGTGACTTAAAGTCACTGACTTTGACCTTGTGCATACATGTACGCATTGCCACGACTTGTTGGTCCCTCATTTCGGAAATTGATTCCTTCAAGACACACCTGTCATCTTCTCATCGCAAGTCCAACAATGCGCTTGAGTTTTGCTGCGCTGGTGGCTATTGTGATTGTTGCAGCGAGCAGTCCAATTACCGCTGGTGTCGATGCGAATCAGGTAACCCTGGTAACGTCAAGTGATAACCAGTCGATCGTCGCCGCCAGGAACAAAAGAGTTCTCCGGATTGTAAAGCCAACTCAAGAAAACACCGACGATGATGAAGAAAGGAACCTTTTTGGAGACTTTGCCACAAGTAAATTGAAAAAGATGATGAAAAGCGACAGTTTTAAGCTGGAAATGTTCAAGAAGTGGGACGACTACACACTTGCAGACATCTCCAAACACCTGGGTTATCATCCACCAAACTCTCGCTGGAAAGACCTACACTTCGACTACCTGAACGTTTACAAGAAGGCACAAGAAGAAGCTGCCAGGAATGTCGAGAAAGTGAACAAGGTGAAGTTTTCGAACAAACTTACCCTTCGTATTTATGACTAAATCTGGGAGTTCAAAATGGAAAAGAAACACTTTTGAGTAGTGTCTTAATGCTTGGTACAGGAGTTTGACGTCTCCACGCGAGTCAATAGAACGTACTTTCCTTTTAGGACGAATTACTAGTATTCACAACAGTAGAAACGAAATTAAAAGAGCATTGACGGTTATTATTTGACTTTCAACCTACTGTTATCTGTCGAATGAAAAATGATACTACTGCAATTCAGCATAATTTAAATTATACTTTTAAAAAAAGGAAATGAGGGAAGAGTGTCTTCCCCGACAAACAAATATTCCTCAGACTACTTTTTTCTTCGTTCTGTGGCGTTCTGTCCGATTAGACCAGTTTCTACTTCGTCAGATACTTTTCGATGGTCAGCCTCGGTTATTCATGAGAATCTGTTTCCTCCATAATTTTTTCAACTATGAAGCATCCACTCCATGCGCGCTGTGATATTGGTCCCATGAAATCCAATTCGATTGTATAATACCACCAATTCAACTTCGAGCAAAATGCTAAAGCAGTACTTCATTGAACTTGTCACACCAATCCAAGGCCTGATAGTATACTTCGCGACGTACTGAAGAACCAGCAAACTGAAATATGTTGTGCACCACATTCTGATCTAACCCGAAGTGAGACGCCGACCCCCACATCATTGTCGGCGTACTGGATGAAAATACGCTGAGAAATGCGCCTTTGGACTGCATCGGCAACGGGATTGACCTGGAAATCGGCTTCAGATGGTACAACTTGAGTTCACCAAGCAACACATGGTACTCGGAACGTGCCATAACGTCAAGGTACTCGAGGTTGTCATTAACCTTCAGCATCTGTAGTAATCTGGTCACAAATGCTCTTATGATGGATTGAGCGGATGCTCTTCTCGTATCGCCCACGTTGTTAATGTTAACGCGCAACCGACGTAATGACTTCGTAAATGAGCTGTTCCCATCCTGCAATTTCGTTATGACGGCAAGAATGTCGACTAAATTAACATTTAGATCGGGGAGAGGCTGGTTATTTTGTTGCCATTCTTCAAAGTTAAATCGCATGTCAACGAAATCTGCTCGTAGTGACAACTCTTTCAGGTTCGGACAACATTGCAGGATAAAGGTGATGTCCTGATCCATGTGCATAGATTTAGTATCTAGTGCGAGTACTTGCAATGTAGGTCCAATAGATTCCAATAAACTGTCGACGCCATTCATGTACTGAGGATTGAAGTCGCTATATCCAATAGTAAGCGACGTAATTCCACGCTGAATATTGCCAACATGTTTTTCGAAAGTTAAGTCACAGCGTCGAACAGTGCATCTCCCATACCCAGGCGACATTGCATTGATCCACTCGCTCTGTCCATCATCACTAAAGGTTCGAACAGAAGTTGTGGTTGGAATTTCAAACGGCACAATTTGTTCTTCAGCACCACAAGGAATCCTAATTTGGGATCCTGGAGCTAGTAGAGCATTTCTTTCAATGACCTTGCCGCGAGCAGTCCCACATAATTCTTCTTCAGGGTGTTCAGCGGCCAGAACAGCTTTGACCGCCTCCATATCATCAACAGACATGCTACCCATGGGTGTCAGTTTTAGCGATTCCAATACAGAACTTTCTCGTGCACGGTTGGAAAACAGCGCATACGCTAACCATTTCCATTTAAATGCGCAAATGCGAGTCTTTACAGGATCCAGCCACAAACTCATATAGAGCCTCTTCGTTGTATGATTGGCTACCATAGCAGAACATAGTGCCTCAAATTGTGCAGCAGCTAAAGATGGATCGCAACACAACGCTACTGTTCCTATCTGGAACGGCGAGCAGGTAGTCTTCAAACCGCAATAATTCGTACTTCTGATCTCAGGACTGCGACGTTCATTGCCAAAGATACTAGTTACCAATTGACCGAATGTTTTTCTCGTTAAAACCTCATCTGCTTCCAGTTTGTGGTCAATGCGTAAATTCAGTGTCACGCGCGAAAACCGCACATTTTCGTGCAAAAGTGCACTTAACGTCTCCACCATCTCAGTTCCAATTGGGAAATTGTTAAAGTCTGCAATCATCGGTTCCAGCACGAAAGTACAGCGCAATGACCCAAATTCCACGTTTTCCTTGCTATAAGCATCCCACTCCGTTTTAATCACTTTTTCAGCCCTCGCAGCGTTCACAAGTTCTTCCACAGGTCGATCTCCACTGGCTGTAAACGGTTGTCTCGCTCGATACAGCACTCGTACAGGAATTTCAACTTCCACTCCAGGTTTGTCAACTTTTATTCTTTCATCCAACGCAGCAATTTTCTGTAAATCTTTGATAAATTCTTCACTTTGGATCTTTCTTTGTGTAATTCCACAAAATTCCACAAGGTCCGCGTCAAATTGCTCTTCATTTCCACCTTTTTGGCGTTCTTCCAAGTCCAAAAGTAACAAAAATCTCGCTGGAATTTCCTCTTCAAATTTCTCTTCCCCTGCTTTCCCAATATCCACTCCACAATATTTCGATAGCAAATATTTCCACGCACTGTGATCCACATTTGCCACGGCAGAAAGCAACTGCAAACCTTCTCGAACTTTTTGAAATTTCATTCGAAAAGTTTCTTCGTCCGAACAGAATTTTCGCATTGGAAGCGTCACGACGAGACGACGTCTCTGAGGTCCATGAGGATCATCTTCGTATTCGAGATGGTTGTAGTCCAAGCGCTTGTTCAGTGCGTCGCACCAGGGAACGAGGAATCCCCAACGCTCCTCCATCGTGCTAGTTTTCGACCTTACGAGATAACAACGATTGGTCAAAATGCTTACGTAAAATTGTAACTCAGGGCCAATCAATATCTAATAAGTTTCACAAAATATTATCAATTCAGAGGGTTATTGGTTGAAAATTATAATTATAGCGAGTTGTGCAGCGTTCACGCGATGGAGCGGTGGAGCTTCCTGAAGCCGTGGTGGACAGCTCTAATAGATCAGATTGTATATGAGGACCTCCGGGAGTGGGGGTTCGACAGTCGTGATCTCCAAGTTTTTGTTCCTGTACTAGATCGGGAACGTGATCGAGAAGATATACATCTTCCGTACAACAGTGAAAAGGATTTTTTCGCTCATTTTCACAAAATTCGTGAGGGTCTTTTGTTACTGGCTACAGTAGCACATGTGGATGCAATCGCGTGGAGATTTTTGCTTTCAGAATATTGCAAAGTGGATTTTGGAAAACCAGGTGAAATGAAATTTGAAGAAAAGGTTCTACCCCAGTTTGTATTGGTCATGGATCTCGCTCCAAAAAGTGGAGAAGAAGGTGAATTTGACTCAGATTTAGTGCAATTTTGTGGTGATTATCCTCACGAACACCCGAGTGCCGAATTTCAAAGTGCATTGAAGAAAATTGAGAGTTTGGACGACAGGTTGGATCCGGATAAACAACGTGAGGATGTGATAGTTCCTGTTCAAGTGAACTTAACACGTTCTGCTCTTCCTAATGTAAAACCTATAAAGGCGTTGGTGGATACGCAGAAAGGGGCACAAGTGATCCGAAAAATGTGGAAGCGATACCTGGAGAAGAACGAAGTGGCAAAAGGGTCACTTCGACCGATGTTTCATTTAGAGCCTATAGTCGCAAATTTGGTCGAGGATTCGGTTTCGATGGAGTTCGCGGAGACTATCGAAACTTTAGTGCACGACAACGTCTGGTTTTCTCGAGTCATCCTTTTAACTATTAATGATTTGGGTGATGAAGAATTGTGGAATCGGGTATTCAGTCGACTCATGTCGAGCCTTTTCGATACTACTCGACGAAACCCTGAATTATCAACTACTAGCGTATACCGCTCTGATTTTGAGCTACCAAGTCGCTTACTGCAGCTTGGAGAGGTTAACCTTAGCTGTTTTTGGAATGGCATATCACAATTTGAGTCGATATGCTCGGCTTTAGTTCTGAATCAGACTACCCAAACATTTCAGTTGAAGTTTTATCAAGATATGGTACAGAATGAGATCACCAGCAAACAAATATGGAAATGGCTAGCTTACGCACTTTTCTCGAAGCGAGCGCGTGTTTATTCGGCACTCGAGTCCTTGAAAATACGTCTATTTGCATCAGGCCTTCTGATCATCGCAAATGCAGAGGCTTTCGCCGCTGTTGCTACGTCCGAATGTCCAGAAGAAGAATTATTTGATTGGCCCCGGGGATCAATCAAGGTGGGAGAAGCGGGTTTGAAGAGCGGTACTTTAATTCGCTGGCGCTTTGAAGATAATTATCTCGTCCATACTTTTGATTCGAAAGTACCTTTCGTGCTGACGTATAGTGATGACGGGATGAGCGAGTGGGTGGAAGTTCTTGTTCCAGGTTACGGAAAGTGTGAGGTACAGCGTACGAATATTTTGGAAACGACCATACCTCGTTCAACAAATTCTGGAGTGACATCGCTGCAGCTTTCTTTCAACCGGACTTGCTCTTTAAGCGGCTTACCGCGCTTCATGGAAGTTGTCGGCCCATCGTTAAAACATTTAGCTCTTGGCGAAACAGAACTGGAAGCTAATACAGGTTTGTTCCTGGATAGCTGTCCAAACCTGGAGACAATGTATCTTCGTTCACACTGTTTCGAAGCTCGCCTCAACTTCAGGAGCTACACCAAATTTCATCAAACTCTACCTGATTTCAGTCACAATTTGAACGATCCCATACCAGCCTTGAAGGACTTATGTGACGGGACAAATCCGTTGACTAAGTATTTGTGCCGATTGCGTGTCAGCCTTAGTGATATTTTCATTCGGCACGGTAGATTCGTTGTCGAAAAGTGCATGGAGGAATTGCTGACAATGCTAAAAGTGAACCAAAGTGTGGAATACTTCGACATTATTGTTCATCCCGATTTCCATGAAGAGATGGATAAGTTCCTGCTCTACGACCGTCAGCCAATTTTCAAGACCCTAGAACTACTCTCAATGGACTCTAAAATCGCATTCTTGAGCGTCGTGACTCAGAAAATACCAGCAGAGAAATCAAAGAAAATGAAATCGCAGGGCTGTAACTTGGTGAACGAACATGTCGTCAGAAAAATATTCGCGTTTGCAGCTACCCCAGTGGTTCGGCGAGTCTACATCCGCAAGTGGAATGGGGATGAAGATGACGACTTGCCTATCTAAAGTTTCTGGTTGTAATGTTGCCTGAAGGCAAGTAACAGACCTGTGTTCTGTTCGCACTACTCGCTGCATCATCCATAACTTATGGTATGGACCATAAGCGTTGCGTTTTACATTGTCTGGATGAGGGTTCGTATATTATTATGGGGTTAAGATTTTCAAGCAAGATTTCTATTCAATGTTTTTACCAGGCAAACAAAGAACCAAAACTGATGGGGTTGGCAGTTTATGCAATCACGGTGAACGTGTTGGAGGTGGCTTCGTATGGCTTCAGCTTGCCAAGCAACCTAGAGTACCCGCGGTGTACAAAACGATATGTTCCTGCCACACTCGTGCGTCCGCCAGTACGAATGTTCCATTCGCAGGTGTTTTTACTTTCTGAAACGAGTTTACGCTTCCAATAGTAGCGAAGGTCCCAGTGAGCATCCGTCATGACGGTGGTGAATGTTCCTTTCGAGTTTCGCTTCTGGACGTCGCAGAACGACGAAACTAGTGTCAATCCATTTCGTGGATGTGCACCTGCAAATACTGCCGATGCCGTGCTGCCAATTGAATACGAGCTGGACGGTTGTGTGCGGACGTAGGTAAAGCTACGAAACAGCGGTGGTGTATCGACCACCACTCTAATGTTAAGTGTATCGAGCGACTTAATGTTCATCTGCAACGGGGTGGGTCCCACATCCAGCGGTAAAGACGAATTCACAACTGATGCCGCCACTCTCGCTAGTTCCTGTTGCACTGCAGCCAACTGATTCGGACCGAAAAGTGTTGATGCACCTTCGTAGTGCTGAGTGAGGTACTCCTCCTTCGTGGTCATGTATCCGGCGTATCCGTTGCTGATTGAAACCAACTCGACTTCCGTGACACCTGCTCCTGCCAATACTTTCTTCATCGATTTACGAATGCGTCGACCGGCCATGGTCGTGGTCTCGAAGTTGGTCACAGCAAGACCCAATTGTCCAATTTGGACGATTTGAACAGGCAAAATAGTGGGCACCCAAGGTTTCGGATGCATGAGACCGACCGCCAACAAAGGAACCTTGTTCTTGGTCTGGCAGTCTTGGACCCACTGGGGTGTCTTCTTGATCATCGTACCTACCGTTCGGAAGAATTTGTTGGTCTTGAGGTTACCCTCCGTGAACATGCTGTATCCACGACCATCTTCTGTGCCAGCACCGAAGTTTTGTCCAACAACAGCAGGACACGTTCTGTCGGCGTACGGGTTGGCGACAGTGGGGTTAACGTCTTTCAAAGTTACTTTGGAAAAGTCAACGTACGAGAGGTTGGCCACGATGGAACCCTCGATGAGCTCTGAATCTCCCTTGATGAGTGCTGATAATGTGTTGTACTGGCGTTTGCCCATGATTTCTGCCGATTCGATCACAGTTTTACCTTCACCACTGAATGTTCCATCGCTGTTGTGAACCCGATTCGGACTCACATCACCAGCGTTGGTAATACCGATTGCCACCGTGACGTTGTCGAGTTCGTCTTCCAGCAAAAACTCGGCATAACCCTTGTTGTCTCCACTGATGAGATGGTTTTTCTTGGTGAGACTTGTCGGGTGAACAGGATAGAAAGCCAACACTCCTCGAAGTTTTCCTGCGCCATTGAAGAAGTGCAGTGCGCGCATGGTCGTATCGATGTTTCTGTTGTAATGAGCTCGTTCGGATGCGGGGTTGGCAAGATAGGCATTTGGTGAACGGTTGTTACCACCCTTGATAACTTCACCCTTGTTCCAACGGATGGTGCCGCTCTCTACTGAATTATGCGCTGCATCGATGGCAGCTACAATTCCGGTGACGATCCTGTTGAAATTGTCTTTGACGAACCCGAAGATGGATACATCATAGAGGAAGT
>NBNE01000409.1:0-23642 GCA_002215365.1 Phytophthora megakarya
TTCCTCGTCCCGTTCGATGTTATTTTGGCGGTCTCGTTCGGGGATGGATTTGTAGTAATCTTCCGAGAAATCTTTCTTGAATTGGTCCCAAAGGGCAGAAGCATGGTCGGGCAGCGAGTAAACCAAAATGGTACCGAAAAGTTGCCGCAGTGCGTACGTCATTTTAAATGAGACTGCCTCCACTAAACATTCTTCCCATTCCCGGTCATTCTCCAAGTACCCAGCTGCCAGAGCAGCATCATGAAGGTTTCGTGAACGACACCATTTAGCGTACAAATATCTTCGAATGACTTGGGTGATCGACGATGACACAGCAGAATTCGAAGGTAGAATCGCTCAGGATCCTGCGGGGAAACGTGTACCAGCCGCCCCAACGAAGCTACATACTTTTTGTACGGTGCCCATCGTTTGCTGAACTAGTAGTGAGATAGCAGCCGAAAGACCTTTTCCTGTTCGAGCGCCTCACCCTTGACGAGCTGGTACAGAACCTGCTCATCAGTCTTACTGGAGCTGTCCACGAGACGGTGGTGAGAGTCCACCGCATCACATAACGCTACAGGCTCCAAGTACTGCTTTAGGAATTTGCACTTCGCCTTAATTCCATTGGGAGTCGAAAAGGTGTTACACAGTCCATTCCCTAAGATGACGTCACAGCATGAAATAGTTGATAACGCGAGCCTTCACGTCAGCCTCGCGTAGATCCATCTTCAACTCCTGGTCAAAAAGGACATCCACATCAATGATATCGTCATTCATGACGCTGTCAATGATTTTGTCCAATTCAGACCGGATACGTTCTGCCGTGACCTCTTCGATGGTCGTGTCCCATTCAAACTTGCACAACGTCTTGAGGAGGTTGCGGTTGAACGAGGTTTTAATACTCCGAAGCACCTTCAACTTATCCTCATCAGTCGCGGCACAGCGAGCATCAATTGCATCTTCATACTCCTGACGTTCTCGCTTCCACTTCACTAGAGCTGGATGCGAGACGTCGGTGACGTACGGAGGCATGATAGAGGAGGAAGGCACAGAAACTGCCGACGTCGAAACACTTGCAGTTATCGTAGTTGCCAATCCCATCTCAGTCCTTCTCGTAGATGTGTCGTTCGTTGTCGGTCCTTGGTTGGCAGGCGTGACCTGAGTCGTTAACCCGCTGCGTGTCTTCATCGCTCACGCAATTACTAAAGTTAACTTTGTGATGTGTACAACAAAGATTGGGAGCTGGAACTCCCTGCAAATGCCCACTTGTATTGTAAGAAACCAATTGCAAAGAGACTTAGTTTGTCTACCTTGCGAGCGCTCTCTCCTGCCTCCGTGGCAGTCCAGGGAGAACACTAGTACCAGTACATGTTGAACATCAAGTTGCTGTTGTGCAAACAGCAACCATATTGCTTGCTGTAGTGCGAGCCACAACCATATTCCGGGTTGGAGGAGCTGACGCAGAGATGCAGTACTTGGCATCGTCATAGATAAGCAAAAGGCCACAGTTGGTAAAAAAATTTGTCTATGACATGAAGAATTTCACACCCTTTTGCAATGTTCAAGTACGATGCTAGTGACCAGCTCTTCCAACAGAGTACGGAGATCTTTCTATAGCTTGACTAGAGCTAGAAAGCAATTCATTCAAGTCGTTTGTAGGTGTTTTAGTCACATGCATCTATTGAACTTCGACACTGAAGTACTACTCAGTGATTGATTCAATAACGTTATTGAGGAGTGAGGAGTGTGTTATTTCTTCTTAATCATATTGGGTGCAGATATGGTGACATCGAAATATCCTGTGAAATTAACTTGGTGATACAGAGATGTATTCAGGTAACACTAGAAAATTAGCGCGAGTAGGAGCAAGCGTTTCGAATAGGTATTCCACCACCGCACAAAAGGAGAATGAACCCTAACAAATTCTATCAAAGCATTAAATTACGACGATCAATAAATGATAAATTTCTGTCACTTCAACATGCAATTTCGTGTACCACACATAAATCTGCGACTAGGCAGGGTTTTCCGAGTAAAACCCACCACTCCACTGTTTTTTATAAAATCACCGGACGTGTGGGTTTATTAACCTGCGCCAGTCACTTTGAAACGTTGCTCAACACCATGGCTCAAGCACCAGCTGACGCCAACAACGAGGCGGCCGACGGCTTCAGCGGCTCCCAGACGTTCGCGGAGCTAGGCGTGGACTCGGCCATCTGCGAGGCCATCGCGGCCGTGGGCTGGTCGGCGCCCAGCAAGATCCAGCAGCAAGCCATTCCCCACGGATTGGCCGGCCAAGACCTCATCGGTCTGGCGGAAACGGGCTCCGGCAAGACGGGTGCCTTCGTGATCCCCATCCTGCAGCGTCTGCTGCTGAACCCGCAGCGGCTGTACGCACTGGTGCTGGCGCCCACGCGAGAATTGGCCTATCAGATCGGCGAGCAGTTCGAGGCTCTGGGCGCGTCCATTGGGCTGAAATGCGCCTGCGTCGTGGGTGGCATCGACATGATGCAGCAGCAGGTAGCACTAGCCCGCAAGCCGCACGTGGTGATCGCCACTCCGGGGCGGCTGGTGGACCACTTAGAGAACACGAAAGGCTTCAGTCTGCGCACCATGAAATTCCTGGTCTTAGACGAGGCCGACCGGATGCTGAGCATGGACTTCGAGGAAGAGATCAACCAGATTGTGCAGCTCATGCCGCCCGAGCGCAACACGTATCTCTTCAGCGCCACGATGACGTCCAAGGTGCGGAAGCTGCAGCGAGCGTCGCTCAAAGATCCCGTGAAGGTGGAAATCACCCACAAGTTCGCTACGCCCGAGACGCTCAAGCAGCACTACCTCTTCATCCCAGCAAAGTTCAAGGACTGCTACTTGGCCTACGTGCTCAACGAAGTGGCTGGTCAGTCCGTGCTGATTTTCGCCAGTACGTGCAACGGCACGCAGAAGGTGACGCTCATGCTGCGGAACTTGGGCTTCCAGGCCATTTGTCTGCACGGCCAAATGCCCCAACCGAGCCGACTGGGGGCGCTGAACAAGTTCAAGGCGAAGCAGAGGAATGTGCTCGTGTGCACGGACGTGGCGTCCCGTGGCCTGGATATTCCTAGTGTCGATGTGGTGATCAATTACGATATTCCGACGCATGGGAAGGACTACATTCATCGTGTGGGACGTACGGCCCGTGCGGGTCGAGCTGGTGTGGCCGTCTCGTTCGTCACACAGTATGATGTGGAGCTCTACCAACGCATCGAGCATTTGCTGGGTACGAAACTCGATGCGTACTCGTGCGAAGAGGAAACAGTGTTGGTCATGTCGGAGCGTGTGAACGAGGCGCAGCGTATTGCCACCATAGAGATGAAGGAGACAGCTGCTAATGGCACAGGCACCAAGCGAGGACGCTACTCGCGTGATGATGATGAAGAGGGTGAAAATGAGGAAGGAGGCGAGAAGCGATACAAATCGGCAGGTCGAGTACAGAAGGGAGGCCGTGGAGGTCGCGGACGTGGTGGACGTGGTGGGCGAGGCCATGTCAAGCGGAATTAGAGAACGAAGATACTGCACCAATCATAGAAACATTTAGATATTGCCCTCAGTTCCGGCGGTGCAAGTGCGCCGCTGTTCCAAGCTGTTGATCCTTGATTATTTTGGTTTATTTTCATCGGATTTCACTTCCTACACTCAAGGGCAGCATCAAGTCCGTGCCAAGGCGACTTCCCCGTTGAGCTTTTGTGCTCGGGAAGGCATTCCAGAATCGAAGAGTTTCGTCTCCAGCTCCTGTGACGATCGTCTGGCCGTCGGGTGACATCGCCAGATACAACACGCGGAACGTATGTCCTGTGAGTGTGGCTAGCTTGGTCATTGTCGGATACTTCCACACGATGATCTGGTTGAGCGAATATCCGTGGGTGCTCACAACTTCGTTAGCGTTTTTCGACCACATGAGGTTGCATACCTGCGATCCCGTGTCCACGAAGGGCAACGCTGTCAAAGACTGCGTGTTCCAGAAGCGAATGCACCTGTCAGCAGTGCCACCACCCGAAGCCAAGAGTCCATGTTGGTGTGGCGACCACGCAATCGCCTTCACGGCTGCAGAATGCTCATTGAAACGCGCAAGTGGCGTCGTGGCATCGCCACTGAGACCCGAAGACATCGACTGCACGTTCCAAATGAGCAATTTGTTGTCATTTCCACCTGAAGCCAATTGCCGGCCGTCAAAGGACCATTTTAATCCGCACACCTCTTGTTTGTGGCCTGCCAGTTTGTTCTGAAATGGCTCCTGCGTTCGCAAATCACGCATCAAAACGTTGCGATCTCGACTACCTGATGCCAATGACTGGCCGTTCCAGCCTAAGGTCCCGACGCGAGCTAAATGGCCACTGCTCAGAAATCAACAAGAAGGTCAGATACAATTAGAATATTGCACAGTACAAACGCTCGTACGTCATGGTGCGAATTTTCTTGCCGGCGCTGACGTCCCAGATCTGCACTTCACCACTATTTGTTCCCACCGAGAGGTGTGTGCCCTGCAAAATTCAACGCAAAAAAACGATAAGAACGGCGAACACTGGTGTTATTCGATGGCGATAAACTTACCCGCTGACTCCAGCTTACGGACGTGACTGAATCGCTAGGACCGAGGTCGCAAAGCATAGTGACTTTACTGGTGCAGGCACTCCATAGGTAAACGCAAGAACTGAGACCCACAGCCACGACATTTGTAGCAGACCAGTCCACGAGATTCAGATAGAAATCATCCTGCAGCGATGGAGCATCCAGTACTTTGAAAGGTGTGCGCGCAATACGTCGAAGACCATTTTCTCCTTCGTGCAGACCAGCGTTCATGAACCGTTGTGTGGAATCTGTCAACCCTGAATACGGAAAGAAAGTCTTCACGTCATCGTACAACGATTGCCGAGGAGCTTTAAAGCGCAGAATATTACTGGACGAGCTGCTGCTCGGTCGTATGCACGTCGTGCTACCATTGTACGTGCGTACACAGAAAGTAGATCGTGGGTCGTACATGTACATTGCGCTCATGCTATCGTGACTAGATGCGCTCAATGCAGCGGATGATTGAGAACTGCCAAAATTCGACCGCGTTGGCGAATGTAGCCCTAGCAGCTCTCGCTTCAACATCATTGAATACGGTGACGAAGCTCCAGCTTGTACTCCCTGATTTTTCGGATTGCTATCAATCGTACGGCTAGCACTACTTGCCGGTGCAGTAGTTGGTACGATGCCACCTTGTGGTCTACTCGGACCATTGTCACGATTCTGGTTACGGAATTGACATGGAGAATCTGCTATTAGCCCAAATCCAGTATCGAGCTTTGTGGTTAACCGCGACGGGATGAAACGATCACTGTAAATGATTTTGGATCTGCGTTCGCGTCCGATGTAACACAAGTTTAGAAATCAAGAGTGTGGATGCAGCGGACAAGATTTGGCATACCGTTTGACAGTCCGATGTGGAAATGTCTTGCCATAGCTGAATCCGATCTCATCTGCAAGACCTGGCAGCCGTAACTCGTACTGATGGTGGATCGGTGGAGCTGTTGCGCCTGGACCCATATCGCCGACCTGGACGCTCCCACTACCACTAAGCCGCCTCTTCCTGCGCGAGATGCCGGAGTTGACACGAACGCTGGATAGGGGATCTAATCCCTTTGCGCTGCCTACGGACGGGCTGATCACGAAGTGCGACGCATTTTTCTCGATGCAGACCATGCCGAAAATACCGTCTTGGGATTGCGCTTTGCCGGACAATTTAGATCTGGCTGATGGTCCAAAATCCTCAATGCTCAGACAGAAATGGAGTCAACAGGCAAACCTCACAACGGCCCCACTGGTCAACCTCGTTACCCTCGTCCTCCCAACTGCCAAGAAACCAAAAAAGAGCAAGTGGTGCACAGTTCGTCTCAATCAACGAAAATGGGATCCCTCCTGCTGACAATGTTGCTGCTGTCTAGTGCTGCCGTCAAGTCGCACTGTTAGTTGCCGTCTCCACAAACGAGCTGTAGTGACCTATAGCAAAGTCGGTGAAGCCTGCTATTGCTCACTCAGCAGCCGAAACTCAACGCCATGTCGCTGAGAATAAAGCTGCGAAACAACTTTGAAACCGCCGTTTGCCTCTTCACCTCAAGGCCGTGACTACTTCAAGTACAAGCGATCAGTTCCATCATTTGACCTTTGTCACACGACGAGCGAAGAATGGCTTGGCATGTTACCTTTCTCTAATGTCGAAGTAATGGAAGAGTCAAGGGAACATCGAACATCTTTCAGTTACCATAGTGCCAAGCATCGACCACGACGTTTCAGTATCAAATGTCAGAGACTAAATTAATTCTCAAAGTAGCTGAAAGTCAATCTTCTTGCGTTCGGTTCTTCTTTCCCTACTGCTCCAATTGAAGCTGCAGCTGTTTGCGGAATGAAGTTATGGCCTCTTGATCAATCTCATCGTTAATTTCCTGGCCACTTTGTCCTCGTCCGCACTTGTCCGCATACAACAGACACGCCACTCCGCAGTCGAATCCACTCACTTGTTGCTTCTTGGTGATCGCACTCACTGTACGTTCGAGCCATCCTTTGTGCTGGGGATAACACACATCCAGCCACTCGATCACTGTGCGTGGCACGGATCGATAGGAAATGCCAGATCTGGACGCCAACTTGCCCATGGGTTCAAACAGTTGCAACAATGGGGTCGGCTCCAGTTGCACTCGGAAAAGGTTCCAATGGATTCTATCGACGTTCACAATGAACACCAACGGCATCTCACTGTCGTAGTCCACAACACGTCCTAGCACATCTCTTACTTGGAAATCTCTCTTGGTGCGATGACATCTACGCCATGGAGACCCTTTTTTCGTCCCGGTCTCCAACTGCAAATGGTAAAACGCAGTTGGCAAGAAATGCACTGCCCGATACAACGTGGCAAATTTCCACAGCATCAAGTCGATGAGTGTGGACGTGATCCAGTTAGTCTCGTCCACGCGGTCTTCGGGCCCGAAAGCCGATTGCAACAGGCGGAAATGTCGTCGTTGGGTTTCTTCCGACTCCTCTTCGACCGAAAGTCGCCTCTTCTTGATGGCAAGAGCACTTCGAGGAGTTCGGAGTGGGGTGCGATCTCGACGGCGTTGCAACGCATTGAGATCGGGAGTTGCACTTTGCAGTGAAATTGTTGCTTTTTCCATTTCGACCGGGGCAAACGATGGAGAAATGACTCGAGAACGAAGTTGCATTGGAGCTTGGGTTATGACGCGATGGGGATGATATTTTTGTGTGGCACACATGGGCAGGACTTGAAGAGACTTGTAGCAGAATTTCAGCCAATGAGTGAATTCGAATGGCAGAGGCATCAACCCTCCTTAATATAATAGGTTTAAATTATATGTAATATCACAAGTTATCCGTTTTAAACAGCTATTTCATTTAAACATTTTGAGTCAATAAAAATAGAGCCAGGCAACGATATCAGTAACGACCGGTATCACTTATCTCAGGCTAATCAAGCCCAAGTGCAAACAGGCGCCTCTCATTCGGAGATAATCACCGCAGCAGAGGACATTATTTACCTCGCTGTATCTCGCCTCGCCTCCCTGTGATCATCTCAAGCCCGTTCAAGGACCATTGTGTAGCGCACCGTCTTGTGGTCATAACGCACTTTTCACCTCTTTCCACCGCAGCTGCTTCTTTAAATCCAAGCGCAAAACGTGAAAAGATGTCCAACCCCACCGACGATCCACCAACAACCTTCGAAGCGTCTCAAGCCCACGCACTCAAGCAGCGCGTGCGTCATCGCAGCACTGGAGACGGAAAATCCACCTACTTTGGCAAATATGTGTCCCAAGAGGGCTCGGAGAAGCTCCGGACGTACGAATATCACGGTGCCGACAATTCGTTGGTGTACAAACACGTGCTGACCCCCATGAACAATTTCCTCGTGGGGAAGTTGCCGTTGTGGCTGGCACCCAACCTTATCACCCTCATTGGATTGATATTGGTGGGGGGTTCGCACGCGCTGTTTGTGTACTTTTGTCCGTTTCTGAAAGGTGATACCCCGTCGTGGGCAATGGTCACTGCAGCTGTTGCCTTGTTCGGGTATCAGACTTTGGACAATTTAGACGGCAAACAGGCCAGACGCACCAATACGTCGTCGCCATTAGGTCTTTTATTTGACCACGGTTGTGACGCGCTGAATGTGTCAGTGGGGACGATGACCATGGCAAGTATCGTGCAATTGGGAACGACGTGGAGAACTTTGGGATTCGTGCTAAGCGCTCACTTTGTCTTCATTTTCGCAACGTGGGAAGAGTGAGTAATACTAATTTTGAATTTAGGCTTTGGGCTGACAGTTGTTGTAGGTACTATTCGGGTTCGTTGGAGCTTCCGATCATCAATGGTCCGACTGAAGGAATTCTCATCGGAATTGCGCTGAAGTTATTTACTGCAGTAGTTGGTGTCGAGTTTTGGAACCAAGAGATGGTTGAGGGGGTGCAGAACAACTCACTCTTTGTTATTGTGACAATGATCAGCTCGTCCTTTACACTGATGATCAAGTACGTCAATGTAATTGTATTTACTATTTGGTTACTAGGCTAACTCATTTTACCTGATAGTGTTTGGAATGCGCTGTATGCTGTGAGACTGAATCACGACTCAGTTCTTGTGGCGTTTACGCGACTTCTTCCGTTCGTCATTCTCAACACGTTGGCTGGACTTTGGGCTTTGTATTCGCCTTCGGATATTTTCTCTACCCACCCGAGGATGTTCCTGTGGATGCTTGGACTGCTCAACAGCAAGCTAGTGGTACGTTTTAGCATTTTCTTTTTGTCGCAGTACGCTAATCCATTTGTCCTGATCAGCTTCACTTAATGCTGGCTCACTTGTGCGGTGAAGAATACCACCCGTTCCGGAAGACTCTGGTGCCGATATTTTATGTTGCTGGACATTGCGCTTTCTGCATGTTGGAAGGCATCTACGATGCTATCAACGAGGAACTCATTGTGCGCGAGTTCTTTTTCCTCTCTCTTGCCTCGTACGTGCACATCGTCATCACTGTTGTGTGGGAAGTCAAGAATGTACTGGGTGTATCGGTGTTCACCATTCCTCACAGCGTGAAATCCAAGCCCAGCCCTAAGCCAGCCGCTAAGTCGTTTTAACTGATGGATAACGCTGGTTTGTAACGTTTGTATAGGTTCCTAAGCTGATTGACTCCTTGCCGCACATATAGAAATCAAATCGGGATGTTTGGAAACACATGAACCAGAGGAGCAATTTGCGGAATCTAATTTGTTGTTCAAACTGTGCAGTTTTGTTGTTTGTAGAAGACTATGAACCAGTTTTACGGTGTTCATTTTTCTGGTCAAGAGTTTTATGGGAAAGGTGCTTTGCCCGAGAAGTAATTTCATGATAGGAGAATTCTCCCCCCTTGCTACCGTTAAGCACTTTTGTTTGTCGGGGAGAATTCTTCACCCGTTGAAATCTGGGAAGAGTGTCGACACGCTCACCCTCGTCGCCTCGTCCAGGATGGAGTGGACACGCCCTCAACACCAAATTGCATTTCCGCAACAATTCCAGCTTTGGCACCATTACGAAGACGACGAAGACGAAAACCAAGATCAGGCCCCATACATTCAAAATGGCCGATTTGGGAGTACGTTTCCTCGTCCGGCATCTTCACTGAAAACAGAATTACCGTGTACTCTTGCCAATGATGGTGGTGATGGCGTGACGTTCCAACCTTTGAATGCGTTGGGTGTGCCCCAGTTAGAAGAAGTGACCGAGTTTCAGCCGTTCTATCCATCTCAAAATGCGGCATATTCAACCAATTCTGTGCTGACACCAAGTCTACCACATCTACAGCCACCTCCAACGCAGCTGCAACAACGACAGATGGAACCACAGCAGTACAGCGGACAACTGACAACGCAGTTTTCTCCACAGTTTCCGGAGTTCCCATCTGAGCAAGCGAGTTTTTATCCGCTACCAACGTCGCTAACTTCTACACCAATGCCTCAAGCCTCACCTCGGCCAACGTTGAGCTATTTCCCTGAAGGTACGAACAATTTTAAGCATATTGTTTTTTCTAATGCTGATGTTTTCATCGTTACTGATGTGGTTACAGATATCCCAAGCCTTCACAATTTCAACAACTCAGTATCTGTGCTACCACCGAGTTTTGGGTCACTGGAACTAAAGCAGAAGCAGTCACAGCACGCAATCGAAGACCAAGAAGTCCAAGACAATGATTTTGACAGCAGTTTGGTGCAGGGTACGTCTACAATGGTGAACTCGGAGTTACCAATGACACCTACTGATCAAGACATCACTTCGCGGACAATGTTGACATTTCCAGCGGGAACATTCCCAACCCGAACACAGTCCAGTATTGCAAGCGCACTTCCGGATTACTCACCTGTGATCACACCGCTAGGGAGAGCTACGCGAGCGGGTGGACTGAGTGAGCCTTTCGCTCAAATGGCCACCACTCATGAACCGAAATTTTCTCCAGACAAGCGCAAGTTATGTTGTGTGGAAGGGTGCAAGAGCCAAGCTCGAGCTTTCAACCGTTGCAAGCGTCATGGTGGATCAAAGCGCTGCTCCAGCCCGGGTTGTACCAAGAGCGTTCAGAGTCGTGGATTGTGCATCCGCCACGGTGGAGGTTCGAGATGCCAGGAAGTTGGTTGTACTCGGGCATCACAGAGCCATGGGCGATGCAAGATGCACGGTGGTGGGCGTCCATGTATCGTTGCAGGATGCGAAAAGAAGGCTCACTTAAAACGGTTGTGTCGTAAGCATGGCGGTGGCACCAAATGTGTGGTATCGGGCTGTGATAAGTGGGCTCAACGTCAGGGTATGTGCATGACACACTCCAAGGTTGTTGGAGCTCAAATTGTCAGTGGTAAGCCCCACTTCGAACCCAATTCACCACCTTCACCACCTTCTCCGGGTTTGTCTCCGTCAACATCGCTACGCATTTTCTCAGATGCTATGTGAATTTTGAATGACTGATGCACGCGTAACAGCAATGGAAATATATGTACAAGGTAACAAAATACACAGTCAAGTACTTTGACGAGAAATTCATAACCGTACGCTACATGTAATTCCAAAAAGCTTGTAAAACAGCTACGAATATTTTCCTCCTGGAACCATTCTGATAGTAATCGTTCTTGACGACGTCTGCACGTTTCTTGTTGGTGAATATCCAGTAATTACCACGAAGGCCGATTTTCTTGACGCTACGCAATGGGCCTATTATACACTACTAACCTCTTCAGTTTATTAATACCACCAAGCTTTACCAGTAACCGAATTAAACACTCTCCTCGTCGTATAATAACTTTCGATTGCGTTTCGTTCTTTCAGAATGCAATGAATTTTATATGAATGGAGTATTTTTGCACCATTAAACGATGAGGCCCATTGCGTAGCGTCAAGAAAATCGGCCTTCGTGGCCTTGGTCTGCTTGTAAGGCGAACCAAGCTTCAGTGTTAGCGATGAGGAGGCCCCCAACCAGTACGATAACGAAGTATAGGCCCATGACTGTTTAGCTGTCTCGGCAGGTTATTCTTTTGATAGTGAGAGGAGGAGTCTTGTTCGGTAAACCTCAACGGACCTCGTTCGAGTTTGCTGAGACGCTCATCGACGCGCAGCATGAAGATGTAGAGCGCATTTACATGGTGGGCGATAACCCGAAGACTGACATTCGGGGTGCCAACGAGGCTGGTGGCAGATGGAAATCTGTGTTAACGCTTACAGGCATGCACAACGGACCTGAAAATCACGAGGAACATCCGGCGTATGAAGTTGTGGATGATGTCGCACAGGCGCTAGCCTTCATCAAAAAGGACTTCGCGAACATGCAAGCTGAAAAACAAACAAATACGATAGCAGAGGGAGCAGTGACTATAGTAAATCGTGGAGGTGCAGCTTGTTCAGTGCCAGCATTTTAGAGCTCACTTTGCAATTCACTCACCGGTACTAAGTTCCTCGTCATGCGTCTGAACGTCATCTACCTCGCGATTAGTCCTTTTCCTCATTGAATGCAACATTTCATCGGCTGCTACAGAGTCCAAGATCCCGGCGGGAGACGTCATGGATCCGCGACCGTAAAGTACACGCGTTCTCTGAGAACCGTCAAGAACGAGGAGACCGCTAAGGTAAGCAACCAGTTGTCCGTCACTTTCACGATGTTCGGTAAGCGGAATATTGTAACTCAGGAACCAGACCAAAACCCCTATATATAGCTTACGAAAGCACGAGAATGACTTATTCGATGCGCACTTCAGTCGCTTCAAGGTGCTTCTAATAGGCTAATAAGACCGTAAAAATCAAATATTAACCAATTATCGTCCAGGATCGATTTGCGGTTTGGTTTCGAGAGTTGAGTGAAACCGCGCTGTTTTGGCAAGTTTGACTAGAATTGACAATACTTCATAAGTAATAGATTTTGGAGAAACAAAAGAATAAAGTTAATACCCACAACATCACACTAGTCCTCTCAGCCTAACGCAACGTATTCTTGTTTCTCGATCTCTAATTCAGCCTAGCCGCGTACAGGTAGTTAAGTATCATTAAGCTACCCTGTTTGTCCAATACATGATTGTACTCGGAGCAGCCAGTCGACTGAATACAAGCTGGGCAGCCATTCGAACACAAGCACTCGCTTGCAATTATCCAAGCCTTTTCGATCAGCTACCCATCCAATCCCAACAATAATGAGCAACGTAATTAAATACTTACAAAATGTATACGTACCTTCGGAAGAATTTTGACGATTTCAACAACTAAACCACTCCCTCCTTCCCGTCGCTCGAAAATTGTGACACGGTTTGGTCTGCTGGCACAGAAATAAAAGCTGAATGAGCTGGCTGTACATTGAACACGTATCATGAACGTACTTGGTACGCTGCTCAAACTCGTTGACATGTTCAGTGCCAACATCTTCCGCGTCGCACAGAATGAACAGCCGAACTAGCGCTACAAATAAGTGCCCGACTCCATGCAGTGCCGCTGTCCATGAAACCAGGCATCTGGCTTCAACATGTTTTCGAAGTACAACTGGAAATTCCAACCACACAGCTTCTCCGAAGGTTTGCATCGGTGGTAACGAAAACTCGTTCGTCCCTAAAGGTCTCAATGTCCGCTTTTCTATCATCGTTGATCCGAAAACTCGTGTCAGAATAGAAACAGTACCCACACAAATCAAAACGTGGTCACTATTTGTCTTTTCATGGTCATGTTGAAGATGCGTGGTGGTGTGTATCCGCACAACCTCCAAATCAGTATAATCACGACAAGTTGTAAAGTATGTGAGCGGTTGTTGACACTTTTTTGCAAATGCTATACGTCGAGCGTTATCCAGACGCGTAATCAAATATTCTTGTGCTTGATGAAGATACACTGCTGTGGGGTACACTTGAAAAAAGGCTTTATGACTTGGAATTTCATCTAGTATTTCACCCTCAGCTCCGTCATTGCTCACACTGTTACTCGGAATCACGACAGCATAAGTTTCATCGCAAATACTACGCAAACTCACGGCTCGAAACTTTTTCGGCATACATGAATGAATTCGATAGTTGCTATGACCACCAGCCTCTGAGCACTTCATCAGCTTGTTCGCATTCACCAGTGGTAGCAATATTTCACTAACTTGAATGATCTCAGATGTGCCTACTTCTCCATTATTTTCAACTGTTCCGTCGTTATCACCACTTTTGTTGCCGAACAATTTTCCGAAAACAAATGAGTCGATATGAGCTGTCCCAGACAGTGATGAATACAGTGCTGACTCACGAGCAGCGCACAGTAGATGTTGACCAAGGACGCGATGATTCATTGGATTCAAACTCACCGCTTCTGGTTCGAGTTGGAAAAGTTCCATGGCGTGGTGTTTTTGTGCGAAGTGCTGGTCCAATGGCGCATCAAAGCACACGATGATGGCCACAGATTGTTTCTCCTTTGATCGCTGTTGTCGACGTCCCGCACGACCTGCTTGTTGCCACAAGGATGCAATGCTTGTCGGAAGCCCAAGATGAATCGTGCAGTCCAATTCGCCAATGTCAATACCCAGTTCCAAAGCGTTCGTCGCCACGACGCCAAGTAAATCCCCACTAAACAGTCGCTGTTCAATCTGTCGTCGAGATTCCAGTGTATATCCACCGCGATAGGAGCTAACTCGACGAAGCAGACTTTGCATTTTGGAGTCAGATTTTAAAATTGAGTGGACGTTCATAAGCACAAGTTCAGTCAACTTCCTGCCACGGCAAAAGAGAAGCGTGGCGATTTTTGCCTCCACCAAACGAGAAAGAATTCGAGCACTTTGATAAATCGCACTAGTACTGGAGTTAGTCATAGCTTTCTGCTCTTCGCCGTCGGGTTGGTTTGTGACCTTTGTTTTCTCCATACGCTTGCGTTTTTTGGTGATCACAGCAGGCGAAGAGGCCTTTGAGACAGCAGACGCCAGTGGTTCTTTACCATGCGGATCGTTTGTAGAAACCTTCGGATTCCATACACAGAATAGCTTTTCTACCGACGGAGCTCCATCTTTTGTGATCACCTTCAGGGGTCGCTGGTGGAAGAAGTGCAGATTGGGTGGTCCCAGCTCTTCTTGTAAACTCTCAAGGGTATCCATTTCCGAAGGAGCTCTTGCCGAAGGGGGTGGAAGTAATGGTAGCAGTTGTCTGAAGTGTGTTTCTGGGTTTTGGATCGTGGCTGAGCAACAGACCACCTGTGGGTTTGAACCATAGAGCGCACAAAGACGAAATAGTCGTCGGAAGACACAAGAAACATGAGACCCAAATACTCCTCGATACATGTGCGCTTCGTCCACGACCAGAAGTCTAAGACAGAGAGAGAAAATGAACAATAACCTCGTGATCAACGTTCTTCGCCATAGACTTGTGAGCACACATATTCTTACCTGAGTTTTGCTAGCATCTGCTTCCATTGTCGATGTTGCGGAAGGAGTGTCAAGTGAAGCATGTCAGGGTTGGTTAGGAATATTCGTGTCTCCCGAATAATCATGGAACGGCTTTTCATAGGCGTGTCACCATCCTAGATATCAATACCAAACATTTAGCAAACACCATACTCCGTATAACAAACTGATTGTTCTTACAAATGTCGCCGCGAGATGAAGCGGCATATTTGCAGCTTCTAATAACCGTCTCAAAGACTTGAGTTGGTCCTGGGCGAGAGCTTTCGTTGGGAACAAATACACGAACGTAATATCAGGATCTTCCACTAGCATATTCAACATCGGAACATTGTACGCAAGCGATTTTCCACTAGCCGTAGCTGTAGACAACACCACGTTTTCTCCCCGATGGATCGCATCGATCGCCTCAAACTGGTGCGAATACAACTGGTGAATATTATAACATTTCTCCAAAGCGTCACACACTCGTTTTGACAATTGTAGAGGCCTTAGTCCCCTATACTGAGCTTGTCGTGAATTGCGTCGCTCCACGTGGACAATTTGATTTTTATAAAAATCGAAATGCTGCAACATTGCGACTACTGAAGAACCCCAATCATTTGGGGTATGAGTTTGCCCGTTGGATATCAGCTTTAAAGTGTGTGTAGCACCACAGGTAGATGTCCTGGAGGCCACACAGTTTTCCGTCGAAATGTGTACTTGACATTTCTCCACATTTTGAACTTTCTTCAATGCTGCATCAAATAAAGATTTTCTCTTGGAACTCGCTCGTTGGCTGCTTTGTGGTGCCAATGGGAACGCCACCACTTCAACGCCTTCTTCATTTACAGGTCTGGGGCTGAAGACGTCATCTGTTGGCAATATTAGGGAATGAAAAATAACTCATTAAAGAACTTACCTGATCGAAGCAACTTTGTTTTAGGACGTTCTAGGACAAGGAGGCCTGACGCGATAGCTGCGAGCTCCACAAGATTCTGGCGCGTAAGCTGGGAGCTACCGAAGCTGTTAGCAATGCGCAACACACTGTGCACAGTTGGGGTAGCATGGTGCTTCACCAGGAAGCAGAAGCCTGCATCCACTAGGGCAAAGTGGCATCGAACCGATTCGTGATCTGCTTGCATCGATAAAATTAGGCAACTGAGCAAACTGTGAAACCTGATATTGGAAAAAAATTCACTCGCTAAAATTCACAACATGGAGTTGGGCTGGGAGAACTCATGTACGCCGCTCCTTCCTCTTCCCAAGACGATTGCTCTGTTTGTTATACCCTCTAACTCCCTCTGGTTCTATCGTTATCGTCTGTTGAATAGACTCGGAAGGGTACGGCCCGAACCAGGGGTGCGTCTCGCTCTTCAGCAATGATAGGTCTATTTCAACTGCTAATCTAGGTACTGACTTGTCTTTTGTTCGGTCAAATAGCTATGGAGATGAAGTCACGGCTCTGACGGGCGAGAACAAGCCTCGCATCCTGCTCATGGGGCTGCGCAGGTAGGATGAGTCGATCTCTGTTCTACGCGCCTCTACTAAATACTACGATTTACCTCGCTACAGGAGCGGCAAGTCGAGTATCCAACGCGTCGTGTTCCACAAGATGTCGCCCCACGAGACGCTGTTTCTTGAGGGAACCAACAGTCTGGACATCAAGTACATCGCCAACAACTCGTTCGTGCAGTTCCAGATCTGGGACTTTCCAGGAGACTACGACTTCAAAGAGGACCTGGTGTACGGCGGGCAGCTGGTGAACGAGGAAATGATCTTCAGCAACTGCGGCTCCATTGTGTTCGTCATTGACGCCCAGGACGAACCGTACGCTGAAGCGTTGGCCCGACTGCACGACACAGTCACGCGTGCACACCGGTACAATCCGGATATCCTGTTCGAGGTGTTCATCCACAAGGTGGATGGTGATTTGTTCCTGTCAGATGACCACAAGATCGGTACGAGTCATGACCTGGTTTACTGACATGAGTGACGATGTGCTAATTGTTGTTACGCGTGAAAGACTGTCAACGCGAGATTCAGCAACAAATTATGGACGAAATCAACGACGGAGAACTCGACATTCACATGAGTTTCTACTTGACAAGCATCTACGACCACTCCATTTTTGAAGCGTTCAGCAAGGTCGTGCAGAAACTGATTCCCCAGCTGCCCACACTCGAGAATCTCCTCAACATCCTCATCACGGTGAGGCAAAGCACGACAATTTGATTTGTTGAGGATATGTCGTTGATGTGAATGTGTTTAGAGCTGCAACATGGAAAAATCGTTTCTGTTCGACGTCGTCAGCAAGGTTTACATCGCAACCGACAGTAACCCTGTCGATATGCAATCGTATGAGCTGTGCAGTGACATGATCGATGTCGTTATTGACGTCTCCTGTATCTATGGGTAAGAGATGGTGGAGTTTACTACATGCTTTCTGTGCTTATACTTCTGACCTTTCTCTCTGTTAACAGAATGAAGGACGACGGTGAGGGTGACGGATTGGCGTACGATTCCAAATCATCGTCAGTGATCAAGCTCAACAACGGAATGGTTCTTTACCTTCGTGAAGTGAACAAGTAAGTCCAAGTTAGCCCTGCAAAAGTGTTGACGCATGCTCATGTGATGTTCTGCGCAGTTACCTTGCCCTAGTGTGTTTGCTGCGCGCTGAGAACTTTATGAAGCAAGGCATCATCGATTACAACATTGACTGCTTCAAGTCTGCGATCGGCGACGTGTTCAAGGCGCCGAAAGCAACCGAGTAGAGTGATTCCTAACACGAAGAGGTAATGGACCAAGAAGCGGACGGTGCTACCCAGATCATTTAGGGTTAGGCAAAAAATGAAGCAATCTTAGTGTTAAACACGAAACTTCTTGTGAGACTTGTGCCTTTACGATGCTTTCTTGAGAACCATTGCAACGATGACAATTGCGAGTAATATGCCAACGCCAACACCTAAAAGGCAGCACATTTTCTTTCGATGAGCTTTCTGGTACTTGATCGCTTTCTGCACTTCTTGGTTGCCCTGCTCCACATAGTTGGCGGCAGAGCGAACCTGGTAGTCAATCTGGTCGAGTAACTCACCTTGCTGTTCAACCAGCAACGCCAAGTCTAAGAACATTTGGTGAAGTTCTGCTACACTTTGCTCCAGCTTGAGCACATCCTGGTACTTATCCTGGCAGTGAAGAAATACGTCCGTGATGGATTCAGCGGCTCCACCTTGCAAAATGGCACTCTTATAAATTGATCCGGGGTCGCCTGAGCGCATGACAGCATCGATTTCAGCTTCCGACGCGTCCGGTTTCACAATTTGCACCTGCCGCTTCACCTTGTTTTTCATGTCACTCTTGTACTTCTGCTGGGCTTTTTGGTAGTCTTTCATTGTGTCCATAAATTTCTTCGTTAGCGTAGCGCACATATTATCGCGAATTCTATCATTGCATACCTGTTAGTAAAACCACAAGTTTATCCAGATATTCACTTCAAACGCCACCTGATCTCTGAAAGTGGCGTCCCCTTCTCTCTCTTCCTCTCGGCAGACTCCTTCTTCAGCAATTCTAGTACTCCTTTGGCATGGCCGGCCAGCTTATTCGTCGTTTCGATAACTAAACCAAGCTCTGTACTGATAGCTGCATTTGTGTAACAAGTTAGCAAATACTCTCAAGTAGATCAACAGGAGGGCAAGCTCAAGTATCACACCTTGCTCTTCAACATTTGACGTTGCGAGAATAGCTTTTCCATTGAGTTCCGAAATTTGCTGTGATGCAAGACTGCAACAACACCAACGAAAAAAATATCAGTGCTATGTGCAATGAAATGCATGCAGAAGTAAAAGAATGTACCTGATGTTGGCAAGGCCCATTTGCATATCTTCAACATCTTTGAAGAATGCTTCCATGAATTTTGGTCGAACAACACCGCGGCTGCAAATTTCCACAACATGAGCAACCCAAAATCCCGGCTAATGATAAAATGGCTTCGAGATAGAGCTTACGCCTGTTGCAATACGATGCACAAAAATTATTCATTCGTCCGAGAAACAGTGGTAAAGTAAGAAAAGTTGAGCAGAGCCCGCTAAAGAAAGTGTTTCCTGTACTGACCTCGACATTTATTGCAACTTGGTCGGCAGGTGGTGTTTTGCCCTTGACTTCTACAAGGCGATCCAACATTTCTGCTGCTCAGTCACGTGGCCGCCCAACGTCACGAAGCTCGTGGAGAAATGCGAAGTGCAAACCCAGCAGTTAGTTGTGTGACCAGGACACTTGCGCTTGTACACCTATCTATAGGGACAAAAACGAACTGTCTAATTCGAACAGGACTCGAGGCTCTAATATTTTTCATTCATGGGCTCTACTACGTACGACTACTACCGGTAATAACTATCTACTTAACTCGGATAGCGACGTCGTCGTTTTTGCTAACTTGGTTGGTTGGATAGCTGAGTGACATCGCCATTGACTGCATCACCACATCTCGAATCCAAGTCCATAGTGCCAAATTCTGCCCCTGCAGCGACTCGTACACATCACAATGCATCTCGAACACGGTACACGGTTCCGTCGCGGTGGCGACCGATTGTCGCTTTTGGCGACTGAAGAATTCCACCTCACCAAGTAAAGACCCTGGCTCGACTGTGCTGTAGTTGACTGTGACAAGACCACTTGCCAAAAAGAAGAATCGGTCGGAAGATTCCCCAACGCCGTAGAATTCGTGTCCAGCAGGTACCTCGAGTCTCTGGAAGAACTGGTCGGCAGTACTCAGAACCTCCGAATCCTCGGATTCACGTGCAAACTGCTGTAGCAACACACTGATACTCTCGTGGTTGACGCTACTCCGAACTCGGGACGTCTTCATATTGTAGGGACTGGCTAGGAGTTGGTTCTCACACAGTACGAGAGCAGACTCTGCACTAGAGTAGAAACTCTCTTCTCCCGCGATGTCGTTCTTGACTAGATTGTTGCGGACTTCTGGGAGTGCTGCAGCGTACACAACCGTGATGACGTGGTTACTGCAGTATTTCTGCAAAATGAGGAACGCACTGCGAGCAGCGGTAGCATCCATCGCCGTGACATTCGTGAAGTCCATGACAACGTACTCGGTCGGCACAGCAGCAGCATCGGTCGCAGGAGTTCCGTCGAGACATTCGATCAATGGGACCCGGTGTGCGCCAGGCGTCAGCGGCATGTCCGCGTCGCCAAGGTAGTTAGTCCCAACATCATCAACACCCGGCAGTTGCTTGCGGACGTACACAGATTTCTGGACACTGTCGAGGATCTGCACCGATGAACCGAAGAAAAGGAAGCCACTGAACTCGAAGTATGCGATGGAGTCACGCTTCTGATCTAATACTTTACGCTCCATGAGAGTACGCGCAGCTCCCGACAAACGCGGTTTCCGGTTCACAACAGGGAGACGGATGTAGCCGAACAGGAAGTTGACGATGGCCATGCCCACGCCGATCAACATCCCCTCATCAAGCGCCACCAGGTTCACCGCCACGAATGTCATCCACAACACTGCATACTCGCGCAACGACATTTTCTTGAACGTGAGCACGAGCCACTCGATCATGAGATCGATGGCGATGAAGATCAAGGTTGCAGCGAAGAAGAAACGGGGCACGTAGCTCATGACAGACACGGGTGCCAACACGATGGCGAACTCCGAGACGATGACGCACACTCCGACGATACGCGAGTTGGTCTTCGAACGATACGTGAAGATGGTCTGTGAGAAGATGTAGGAACCAGTGTATCCTCCCAAAAGACCACTCACGACATTAGACCAGCCGACAGTCTTGAGCTCATGGTTGAAGTCGAGTTTGCTTCCCATGTCGAGCTCGATGGCGGCAATATCCAAACACGAAGAGAATGCCACGATGAACACCATACCGATCCACGTGCCGAGCTGTTTGGGCAATTGTTCCCAGTGCACCTCGTTGAAGTTGAAGAGATCGAGCAGTTCCGAGATGGTGGCAGGATCCTTGGCGGGATCGATCCAACCGCCATCACGAGCATCGTCCATCGAGATGCCGCCTACCAGCATGATGAAGAAGAACACCACGGGCATGATCATGATGGCTCCGGACAGAATGAAGGAGTTGTCGTAGCGCTGGGACACAACGAGCAGGAAGGCACCACCAAGCACACCCGGTACACATAGAAGAACGTCGTGCGCATTATCGAAGACGCTGATCATGGACTCAATGTCGTTGACAACGAGACCCGTACACAGTGCAAGACCGGCGTACATGCAGAAAATGCCGATAAAGGCTAAGTACCCACCGATCACAGGCATCGGCAAGTACGACGCCAGTGCAGCCAACTTGAGTTTTCCCATGACCACGAGACACAGGCCCAACGACGCCGTAGCAATTCCGATGATGATGATGGAAGTAGTCACCTTGGCTTCCAGCGGCACGTCTTCGCCCAACGAGTTGCAGATGGAAGTAGCCATGGTGCTAAGGAAGATTAAACCGGCGTCCTGCACCTGGCCGATGGAGAACGGCAACGAACTCATGAGCGTAAACATGACTTGGTGGATGACACTGGAGAAGATGACGAGCTTGGAAAGCGCCGGCATGAAGTCTTCGAAGTCCTTGTGACTGAAGAGGATGACAGCGTAACCGTACATGGTGGGGATGGTCAAGATGGAGTTAATGATGCCGTACATGATTGCATTCGTGGTGTGAGCGACATTTCGCGGACCGCCCTTGGCTGTAGAATCCATTTTGCCGTTGCTGTGAAGTAGTACGTGGGTAGGAGACTCGACATTGGTTTTCCTGGTCTTTTCGTGTGTAACAGATACCATCGACAATTGGGACAATCGAGAGACTTGGCTGTTGCCAAGGCTGATTGAGTCCATGATATCCGAGTGTGCGGTGGGCGTCAAAAAGCAGAATGAGCTGCTGACGTATGAACTGCGACGAGTCAAAAGCATCCATTTTACTCGAACCTCGTAAAGACCATCCGTTTTGAGCAACAAGTTGTACATGTATGTTGGACCGCAATCCCGACAACTCGCTGGCTCTTCAGACGCAAAACTGTCGCTAGTGCTGGCTGGATTGTCGGCAAAGCACTCGAATCTGTTCGTCATGCCCAGGGTAGCATGGCTCGTCCAACCTCGAATTTCGTGTTCTACTTCCACAGTGTAAACAGATGATTTCCCAACACGCAGACATTGTACCGGAAAAGAGTGCACAAAAAGAATCTAAAAAAGTTTTTACGTTGGATTTCGAGCCAAAATGGCTTTTACAATCTACTTTTATGAGCGAGGAAATCGGTTGTACAACATGTACATGTCGTAGACTTTGTATGATCAGTGTAGTAGAAGTGAATTGGTTTTATTTGGTCTACATTGTTTTTTTAATTGAATTGCAATGAATTGAAGAACAGTGCACCAGCAGATCTACAATATTTGTCATGAACTGCTACATTTATAATAATGTTAACAAGCTCCAGGTACAAAACAGCTTACCTGGTAGTGTGTATCCAATACAAACCAAGAAAATGGAATACTCTACTACCAGTCTACTACTTGTAACCTTATATTATATATTACGCGTACTGTGACTGGCGATGTGCAGTATGTACCGGCATCTCCGCATCATTATAACGTTAATGATCCGAAGGCTACACGCAAACAGAGCCGGAGGCACATTTCGGAGCTTTTTAGATCTCCAAAATGTGCCTCCGGCTCTGTTTGCGTACCTGCAGCCCATTTGCTTAAAAACACCACAATCTGTAGAGATTTAATCAGGTGCAAGTGTACCATCTGTATCATCTGTACCTGTACTGTATTTTGTGAAAAAAAAAGGTTTACACTATAATCAGGCCTCTTTAATTTAAGGAAATTGGCCTTGTAATCCCTCTATTAAAATCTTGGATTTCCCTCGCTTAAGACCGACAATATTGTGTGATTCTCACATAAGATAAACCAATAATGCATTTATTGTCTACGTCTACACCATAATTATCGCGCCTTTGAAGTAATACTCACGTTTACATCCAACTACGAAGGTTCCTGGTAATTTAGGAGGTAAAATTCCCTTCAAAATGCCAAAATGCAGTCAAGAGCACGAATATATGCTGCAATAATTGCACATTTAATGTGTACTACTTCCTTTTCACTTCTGAATTGGCAACTTTAAACATGACCACATAACCTGCCACCCATATCGCTGACATAACTTCAATTCACCTGTTATTATTAGTGGTTTGCTCTTCAACCCCGAAGGTGTGGAAGCACATCGCTGCCAAGACGTTAAACATTTTCTAACTGGACAACACGTATAAGATTAAGGCTAAGCAGTTTCTCATTAGAAAGCATTCCGTATGGGAAACAAGTATAATTACTCCTTATCAGGAAAAGTATGGTTGTTTCGTACGTCAAATATTGAAAAGCTATTAATTATTCCATGATATGATCTGGCAATAAGATGCCTACATTTGACTACGTTTATATAGGTTTCAGTATACTGAAGATAATCCCTGGCAATCCGTTTATTAATATGCCTTGTCATCCCACTATTAAGCTAATGGAGGGCATTTCCCGAATTCCCTCCATTAGAGTGGCCTGGCTATAATACATGTACCTGTATACAGTACCTGGAAATAATTGATGAAGTCAAATCGTTCGCCTCGTCACTGACGGAGCCTTCACAGTGAATCACCGCACTCATTGCTGCGCCTTTATTACAACAGCACGATATGGAAATAAAGGTGCGCTAAGGCC
>NBNE01000410.1:0-23623 GCA_002215365.1 Phytophthora megakarya
TAGTCTAGAAACCCATCGAAACGCATGCGATATACTGAAACAGAATCATCTCGAAGCATCGAGAACGCAACCAAGTTAGTCACCTCGAGTGGTTTTTGCTCTGTGTAAACTTTACGAATCGCTGGTAGGTCATTTCTGAATTTCCATTGTGGAGATCAAACAACTTGAGCGACAACAACAGTTGCCCATAGCAAAGACTACAAAGTACACAGCGACTAAAAGCCAAGATGACTCAAGCTACGACAGGATACTCGGTCGGCATCGACCTTGGCACGACGTACTCGTGCGTGGGCGTGTGGCAGAACGACCGTGTGGAAATCATCGCCAATGACCAGGGCAACCGCACGACCCCGTCGTACGTGGCTTTCACGGACACGGAGCGTCTCATCGGTGACGCCGCCAAGAACCAGGTGGCCATGAACGCGCACAACACGGTGTTCGACGCCAAGCGTCTGATCGGTCGCAAGTTCTCGGACCCCATCGTCCAGGCTGACATCAAGCACTGGCCGTTCAAGCTGACGTCGGGCGCCGGCGACAAGCCGCAGATCTCGGTGCAGTTCAAGGGCGAGTCGAAGACGTTTCAGCCCGAGGAGATCTCGTCCATGGTGCTCATCAAGATGCGTGAGGTGGCCGAGGCCTTCATCGGCAAGGAGGTCAAGAACGCTGTCATCACGGTGCCCGCCTACTTCAACGACTCGCAGCGCCAGGCCACCAAGGACGCCGGTGCCATTGCTGGTCTCAACGTGCTGCGTATCATCAACGAGCCCACTGCCGCTGCAATTGCGTACGGCCTCGACAAGAAGGGCGGCGAACGCAACGTGCTGATCTTTGACCTGGGTGGAGGTACCTTCGATGTGTCACTCCTGTCCATTGAGGAGGGCATCTTCGAGGTGAAGGCCACTGCTGGTGACACACACTTGGGCGGTGAGGACTTCGACAACCGTCTGGTGGACCACTTCACGCAGGAGTTCAAGCGCAAGCACCGCAAGGACATTACCGAAAACCAGCGTGCTCTTCGTCGTCTGCGGACTGCTTGCGAGCGTGCCAAGCGTACGCTGTCGTCTTCGGCCCAGGCTTACATTGAGATTGACTCTCTGTTCGATGGCATTGACTTCAACTCGACCATCACGCGTGCTCGTTTCGAGGACATGTGCGGTGACTACTTCCGCAAGACCATGGAGCCCGTCGAGAAGGTGCTTCGTGACGCCAAGCTGTCCAAGAGCCAGGTGCACGAGGTCGTGCTGGTTGGTGGCTCCACCCGTATCCCCAAGGTGCAGCAGCTGCTGTCGGACTTCTTTAACGGCAAGGAGCCTAACAAGTCTATCAACCCCGACGAGGCTGTGGCCTACGGTGCCACCGTCCAGGCTGCCATTCTGAGCGGTAACGACTCTTCGGAGAAGCTGCAGGACTTGCTGCTTCTGGATGTGACCCCTCTGTCTCTGGGTCTGGAGACGGCGGGAGGTGTCATGACGACTCTGATTGCCCGTAACACGACGGTGCCCACCAAGAAGTCGCAGACGTTCTCGACTTACGCCGACAACCAGCCTGGTGTGCTCATCCAGGTGTTCGAGGGCGAGCGTTCGATGACCCGCGACAACAACCTGCTGGGCAAATTCAACCTTGACGGCATCCCGCCCATGCCGCGTGGTGTTCCCCAGATTGATGTGACGTTCGACATCGATGCGAACGGCATCTTGAATGTGTCGGCTGTTGAGAAGTCGACCGGAAAGGAGAACAAGATTACCATCACTAACGACAAGGGTCGTCTCTCGCAGGCTGACATTGATCGTATGGTTGCTGAGGCCGAGAAGTACAAATCGGAGGATGAGGCCAACAAGGTCCGTATTGAGGCTAAGAACGCCCTTGAGAACTACGCGTACAACCTGCGTAACACCCTCAACGACGAGAAGCTTAAGGACCAGATTTCGGAGGATGACAAGAAGGCTATTGACGACAAGGTCACCGAGACCATCAACTGGCTCGACGCAAACCAGTCTGCTGAGAAGGAGGAGTATGAAGGCAAGCAGAAGGAGCTCGAGGGCGTTGCCAACCCGATCCTGCAGAAGATGTACGCTGCTGCTGGCGGTGCCCCTGGCGCTGAGGGTGGCATGCCCGGTGGCATGCCCGGTGGCATGCCGGGCGGTATGCCTGGTGCTGGCGCCCCACCTGCCGGTGCCCCGGACCAGGGCCCCAAGATCGAGGAGGTCGACTAAGCAGTCGGAGACTTGTGTCAATGTTTCTCTTCGCGGTGGCGTCAGCGTGGATTGCACGTGCTACGGGCATAGAGTGTTTGACCGCGATCTCCGTTTGCTTTTACTACTGTAGTAGTAGTTACTACGTAGTTAGTTGCCTGAGTAGTGGTTAGTTTTTGTAGAGAAGTAGCTGGAGTTGAATGGCTCCTTCTATGATGCACAAGCTGCACGAAATAAAGGCGACGAGGAAGCCCTCATTCCTAACTTACTGAAGTGTTTCAATGAAGTTATCGTTTGATACTACTAGTAGTATTGCTTTCCCGGGAAAGGTAAGTGGATCAAGGTTGTGTCGAAGGTGGGCCGATTTTTAGTGCTTTCAGTATGAGTACATGGCTGTAGCCATCACAGCAGATATCACAAAAGTTTAGATGTGCATTGACTTCTTCGCTTCTCGATTTACTACGAGGCGACTAGCTGGCGTCGGTACTCGAGGATCATCTTTGAGGTCTCTTTCCAGCGAGTCCGTCGGATGAATTCGAGTGAATACTCCGGCCCCACCACCGTTCCTTTACACAGAATCTCAATCTCCTCGGGCTTCGATATCTTGAGCTTCTTGGCAAGGTACTTGCGGAGATACATGATCTAAACGGCAGCACAACAACAGAATTTAGATTCTGCTCGCTCATGTCCTTCAGTTGTACCTTGAGGAGAGACTGCGTATTCATACATGGGGCCTTCAGCTCGCCAAGGCTGATGAATAATGGAACATCAGGGCTGCAACAAAAACTGCTTGAGTACACATCGTCGCCTTAACTACCATGCAGAAACTCACCCGCGCAGTGGATAGATCTCAAACTGAATCATGTGTCCAGGGGATGGACCTAGCGAACGACTAATCTTCGGTCGACTTTTCGTCTCGCGTGGCGTATCCATCTGCTTGCGTTTAATTCCAAGTTTTCTATAATACAGTCGCTCTGTTGATATCCCAACACTCAGTTAGCATTTACCCGTGCTAAACAATGCAACAACAGCACCTTCTGCTTCTTCACGCGCACTGTAGTCCGGCAATAGTTTATCCGCTAGCTCTTTCATGGCCGGATCAGGACTATAGCACCAAACTCAAAAATTAGTTTTTACAAGAAAGCTTGTAAAGGGATCCCAGACTAATACGCACATGATCTTGGTCCAGGGCTTGGCGCCCAACTTCACTTTGCACGTTGGACATTCGGACGACTTGGGATGATAGACATAATACCCTCGAATACAGCCGAAGCAGACTACAGAGCAAACTATTAGTGAGTCACTAACAATACAGCCATAATTCGAAGCTCTTTGCGATCGTACAGGTGTGCAGACACTCTTTGGAAGTGTAAGGGTCTCGGTAGTAGCCTTTGCATAGAGTGCAGGTGAAGAACTCGTTGATTGCGGTCATCCGCAGCGTTTCCTGCCAGTCAACAGCCACGAATTGGAATTTGGCGCCAAAAGCGATTCAGTGCGCCAGACTGGAGTGCAGAAAACGATGCAACTGCAGTCCAGAGCGCAGTAGCGAAACGAAACAGAACGCACCGTACGCGCCTCCACTAGCAGCATGTTGCAGGACGCGTCCTCCGAAAGTGCCTCGCTCGACGTCCCGCTGCTCTTGACCATCGTTACGATTGAGACCTCACTGCAAGACGTAATTTTTATATTTTGCAGACTGACCTTACGCATACCGTTTCCCTACTGAACAGCATAATTTTATGTTGAAAATAATGGCTACAAAAAGGCAACTTTTACACATGAGTGTGCCGTTGCTGTCGTCTTCTCCTGCAGAAGACCACAAAGCCAATGATACAGGCAACTGGAATTGCCATAAAGAACACGGCTAGGACGAACATGGTGCTAGCAAAGTATGGCTCCGTGTGACTAGATGAAGTGCCGGCAGAAGTCGATCCACTGTTTGGTCCGGTTGACTTCAATTGCCAGGACGCATTCCTATCGAACTCATTTGCTGGTTCCGGACGCTTGGTCATTGGCTCCACTGGTGCTGGTGTTGGGGTGGTGAGGGTATTGATACTTTCGCACTCGCACTTGCCTTGATATCGGGGTTCTTGGAGCTGCTCGTGGTTGCGGATTGCCAGCAGCTCTTGCACTTCGAGTCTCAGTCGGGCTGTCAGACCCTGGAGACGATGGTGTACCATGGCCAGTTGCTGGATACGACAACGACGCGACATACATGTAGTGAAAGATTGTGGTGATACAGCCCATCCGTACGGGTATCTAGGGTCGATGGCAAGGTGTCCTTGAGCCTGGGTCAGACCAAAGGTCAGAGCGAGCCACACCAGTAGAACCCAGGGCATCGCTAGGCAATGAACTGCTGCTTTCGTGACGCAATGATGAATGACTTGTGATCTCCATTGACGATGTGTTCTTCGACCAAGCCGACTACTGTCCATCAACTCATTTATAAATATGCCAGGCTTGCGTAAGGATGCAGAAATCAATTGGTGATGTTGAAGGTGCAGCAGATACTGACAGCGTAGCGCTCTTATCAACATGTGACATAGCGATCCGAGTGATGCGTGATACCAACCTGGATGCCTCGCACAACAGAGCCATGATAACACTCCGCAAGTAACGCGTCTGTCGCCTTTCACACCATCCAGTACACTGCAGAGGAAAACCAAGCTCAAGCAAGTTCGTGAAATCCAAGTTTTGGTCCGACCCATCGAAACTGGCCTCCGCTACATCGTGAATGTTCACAGTTCCTCGTACGGACAAATATATTTACTAGGGTGAACGCGTCTGACGCAGTAGCAGTATGAGCTGATTCAGTTGTCGAGAACTAAACTGCGAGATGACCTGCACTCCCGTTCGAAGAGCACGCACGTCGGTAATAACTGCGAGTTTTTGAAGTGATCTCGCTGGTGTCTTGGTATGTTGCAATTCGGTTCGCTAATCTCGTACGCTTTCTCTAAAGAAAACATTGAGTTTTTCTCACGAAGTATTGTTTAGGTACCTCACAACCTATACAAATTCCTCTTCGAAGTGTTTGATGAAAGATCGTCGGCTACCGAGCAGAAATAGTGGGTTTATTGCGTTTTACAAGGCCCACACGTATTGCCAAGATCCATCCACTTCTCGTTCGAAAAGGGCTAGCTAGATACGGTACCGTATTATTTCGTCGCAAACGCTTAGTTGGTAAAGGGACGAGCAACTTAAAAAAAACGAAACCACAGGTCCTTACTGTTAAGTACTTTTCAATCGTACATTTGCTACACTACCTTTGGAGGAAACCAAGCCAGATTTTTTTCAAATTGGTATTTAATTAAAAAGCAAAAAGTAGGGTTCGAAATATTTCAAAGAAAAAATGTAAGGCCGCTCGAAGAGTTAATAGTTAGCATCCCAGACCTGCATGTGATCACGAACGTCTTCAACATCGCAGTGCTTCGTTAGAAAACGAGAAATGGATGCGAGCTCGCGGTCATTCGGGTCATCAATGAAACTGGAGCAACCGATAGCGTTCTGAGGGTGGAAAGTGTAGGCCGCCGGTGAGTTGTCGACGATGACTGTCTGTGAGAGATCGCGGTCGAGCAACGACAGGTCCTTCACGTAGTTGCCTTCGTACTGCACGCAGTGCTCACGGTAGAGTCGATAGCGGATGACACCTTCCGGGTCCAGCTTGTCGAGCAACGGGTCAGCGTACTTGCTGAGACTAGCCGTGTACACCACAATCTCGTAGTACTTGGCCATTTCGATGAGGAACTCCTCAGCTCCCGGTCGCTTTGCCACATACACGTGGTGGGTAGTGCCGTCGATATCGATGGGAATAATAAAGTCGGCATTGTCCGTCGGTCTGAACGATGAGTGCACCAGAGTCTCATCCAAATCCAAAACCAAGCACTTCTTGTCGGCATCACTGGGTGATATCGGCTGCAGGAGGTTCGGACGCAACTGAATCGCCTTGCTAACTGCTGCAGTCTTTGGCTTGGACAGAGAAGATTGGCCTTGACTGGTCTTGTCCAGATCCTGTGGTTGTTCGTGGGTGCTAAGGGCTGACCAAATATTCACGAAGATGTTACGGAAGCTTCCTCGGTGCTGAGCTTTAGTCGAGCTTGATCCGTCACGGGACACACGACGAGGGCCAGCGAGAATAGGCTGCTGTTTGCCATTTTTGTCGGCTTGATGGACGACACTAGCGAGGGGGTTGGCAATACTGAGATCCGCAAGCTGCTTCGTCGGTACTGAATTGCTGGTAGCAACCCCTTCAGGCTTCAGACTCACGTTCAAGCTTGGCAACGTCTTCAATTGGGTAGCCATGCTGGTTACTGTTGAAGGTGCTGAGACCGAAACGCTCGGAGTCCCGACCGAAGGGGGCCTTGATCTAGTAGTGCGAGTTCTTGTAGTGTTTTGTGTTGAGCGGTATGAAGTGGTGGTGAGTTGTGTGGTGGATTGGAGGCGAGTCCTCAAATGAGTAGCTCCCTAGCTCGACGAGAAACTGCGATGCAGTCGTCGTTTGACAAACCTTCTGTCTTTCAAATCTCGTCCACCGACTTCGACCAGTTGGCCATCTGCACCATGTACTTCCTTCTTTCGGAGACCTGACTTGTCGCCCAACCCTTTGGATTCAGTGGTGCTGCCTCGATGGCGTTGCGTTTATTTTTGCGTGTCCTTACTTTCTCATTAAAACGGTGTACTTGCAGAGATATCCACATGGATCTCCAAGGCGTCCTCACCCGTTTCACTTCCGGTGGGAATACGCTGCACAAGATCATGTTCGGAGCCGATGCTGTTCTTGATCCTCACCAAAGTTCATGAGAAACATGAATTGCAGTGGCCACAGCTAACTGTGGATACCCACTATTAATATAATTTCTGCGTTGAAATGAGCGAAGGCAGTACGCGAGTCACTATCGTTAGTGTCCAGTCAGCTACTAGACATCCATAGCAGGTGATAATGACTGAACAGAATATACCGTTGTCACTACAACGGTATATTCTGACAATTGCAGAGGGCAAGGTTCTGATCTCCATCCATCCAACGGAGTTTAAGGGCTTTGTAAAATAACTATAAGCAGCAAGTAATATGGTAAAAACCAGCCATAAAATAAATATGTTCTTAAATAAGCTCAATCTCCGCTAGCAGTAATTTATAGTTAGCGATGACTAACTACAAGATACTGCTAGCGGAAATTGAGTGTGTGGTAGCGCAATCCACTTAAAGTAACTAACAGTAAATAATATCGGAATCCAATTTTCATGCTCATTTTCTCGCTTTTGTGCAGTTTATTAATATCACATAATGCAATTTTGAGGAAATAGTAGTCGTGTCCTCTATCAGCAGTTCTGCTATTCATACTATGTGTGTAATAGGTTGTCACAGCCATTTGAGCTGGTACTACAGGAATCCGTTGATGGTAGTTCATTCGATAAGGTTTCCGGGCAATTACCATTGCGCTTGGTTTCCCCAATTGCCAGGTAGTGACTACTTGTCACACAACGGAAATGAAATATGCCGCTGGATTCACACCTACGCCGTCAGCACTATGCTGTTTATGTAGCGCATTTTGATGTAAGTACAAACTCCCTCCGCATTAACATCAAGCAACAAACTTTCATGCAGAAACAAAATCACTAGAATACAAGCTCACTCAAATCACCGCGACTTTCCTGTTCATTACTTGTAAATAATACCTCAAATTATCATGACTAGAGTACACGATATTATCGTGTAATCCAAATTGTACGCTCAACATTAGCTTCGAAGCACATATTGAAGTATATTATGCTAAGATATTTTACAACATTTAAAAATGTTGGCTTTACACATGGATCAGGGATGGGAAAATTATAATGTTAACTTGATCTTTTGGCCAGACCCGACAAAATTAATAATTCAGTAATTTTCTGATATTTCAACCACTTTTCTGGTGCTCAACCGTGGTAAAACTCACACTTATTGCAATACAGTAGATGAAAAGACTTAATGTGGTACTATTATTCGCAAAATATGACCTTATTTATTAACTAAAGGCGTATTTCGCGATAAATTCGATACGTATATGTCTGCCATACCTGAAAAGAGTCCATTTTACCTCGAATATAATTGTGAAATTCTAAAACAATTAAAGCGCCGATAAGTAAGGATTAAATTAAAATATCCCAATGCATTGACCATCCGTGCTACAAAGATTCAAACTTTGTTTATTGTTCAGAGCTTTACCGCTCTTAAAATTTACTTCTAGCTGGTCATGAAGTTAATAAGTGGCATCCCAAATATGCAGGTGATCGCGCACATCTTCAACGTCGCGGTATTTGGTCAGAAAACGCGAGATCGACTCCAGCTCGCTGTCATTCGGGTCGTCAATGAAGCTAGAACAGCCTATTGCATTCCGAGGGTGGAAGATATACGACATTGGCGAATTGTCGATAAAGATCGTCTGAGAGAGATCGCGGTCGAGCAACGATAGATCCTTCACGTAACTCCCCTCGTACTGCACGCAGTGCTCCCGGAAAAGACGGTATCGAATCACCCGTTCCGGATCAAGTTTATCGAGCAGCGGGTCTGCGTACTTGCTGAGACTAGCAGTGTACACTACAATCTCGTAGAACTGGGCCATTTCGATGAGGAACTCCTCAGCTCCCGGCCGCAAGCAAACGTATACTTGGTGAACAGTGCCGTCGATTTCGACAGGGATGACATAGTCAGGGTTGGTAGTCGGTCTGAAAGATGAGTGCACCAGAGTCTCATCAAGGTCAAGCACCAAGCATTTCTTGCTGGCATCATCCGGTGAAACCTGTGGAAGGACGCTTCTGCGTAATTCAATGGCACTACTTGGTGCAGTGGCTTTCGGACTGGTCAGTGACGATCGGCGTTGAGGCTTTTTGGCCAGATCCAGTTGTTGTTGCTCGTTGAGTCCAAGAGCAGAACAAAAGTTCGCAAACAGGTTTCGGAAGCTGCCCTGTCCTGCATTCACGCCAGATCCTTCACGGGAAATACGACGGCCTCCTGCGAGAATGGGTTGTTGCTTGCCATTTTTGTCGGCTTGATGCACAAAACTCGCGAGTGGGTTGGTAGGGTTCAAACCAGCTAGAGATTTATTTGGCGAATTCTTGGCATTGAGTGGAGTGTTACCCACGCTTCGGCGTGAAAATACACCGGTTTGGAGCAATCGACCACAAGGTTTGGTTCCCTCCAGTTTCGATCCATTCAGATTTGTCAGTGTCTTCGATCGTGTGGTAGTCATCGTTGCTGGTGATGATGTCGCGGTGTAAATCTTGAAAAGATGCTGGATAGATTCTGAAGTCGGGTTGGCGTAATGTGGACTTGTCCTCCAAATCGAAAGTAATTAAACGACGGAGCGTGTGATGGGGATCTCGCATGGGATCAACACTTGACACAGCTTCGTCCTCAAAGTCGCTTATTCCAACCTCACGCCGGTCAACCCGTTCCACCTCGATTTCCTTGTGTTACATCTGTCCTTGTTATTAATAAAGGATGAGTCAAATTACCGCTCAGAACAACCATACATATATTAGATACGTGAGTATACTACCTGTAGAAGTTCCAGGACGAGGATATCACCGTTTCTTAGTTGCAACAATACCGATGAGGCTACGATCATTGGGCGGTAGTCGATTACTTCAATCACTTCAAGTTGAAGTGATCAACCATCCTGGGCGATCACTAAAGAGGTTAAAGTACTTATGCAGAAAATAACAGCAGAACATCTAGTGAAGTATCTGTGGTGAGCACATGTACCCGGTTTTCAATGGAGAAATCTCAGCTTTGTTGAGCGTAATGTATCTGATATGGCATGATTGTATTCAAAACCATGTTACAAGATACAACCAGCCTTAAATTTGACTTGCAAGTGGCGACTCCGGAAAACCTTTAGCGTATAATATTTTGATTTTTTTCATTACCTTATAGCTACACAGAAGTTGGGCTCTAGCAATCAATACCCTTTGAAAACCGCCGGAATATATTGTCAGATGACATTGGTACAAGCAAGTGGTCAGACCTTCGTCAGGATGGAAGAGGATAAGATTCAGTCCATAAAACTCGTTTCGTGCGCCACTCGACATATATTCTTAGTGTTTGAGCACTTTGGTGTAAAATCTCAATCTCTACCAAGTTGATTCCCATTCGAGAATGTGTACGTCAGCCAAACCACAAATTCGACAATTCCAAGCTCACTTCCCCCACCTCGAACAATACAACAGTCTCGACGTCATGAAGAACAAAGTTTTATACCTACCACCACGAGTTTGTCCATGGTCTGAGAATCAAATACTAACGTACACGAGTATTCGAAGACTTCATCGGAAATCTGGGAACTATCCTAACAAGGTGAAGATTATTCTGTTGGGGTCTCTACTGGCTGTCATCGTCATGGTAATGGTGTTGAGCATTGGCAATATCGAAGACCGTATTTATTCCCCACACGAGCTCACACGTCGACTAACATCTTCCAATAGTGACACAAGTACTGCGACGTTGCATTTGGACGAACGATATGCTTTTGACGGCACACATTCAGACTTCGCACAACAATTTTATCGGCGATATATCGCTGGTGACCGAACAGAGGCAATTACGGACACAAGAGACCTGACCGAGGTCGTGGATTATGTGCGAGAGTTTGGGTTGGAATTTGCCAGTCTCCCTGCAATGCTCCAACAAGCGGTTGTTTGGGATATGGGTTACGTGGCTGCTGCCGATCTAGGATACGTCAAAGTGTACACGAAATGTGGTATACGCATGTCAGAGTTGCAGCTTCTGCGCAATGCTTACAGAAGCGCTGGATGCACGGAGCAGAGGTGTTCATCACCGAACGGAGAACTTTTTTATCAATCAATGTATTGCACCGGATATCAAATGGGGAATATAAGTCTCTGCGCAGCTACAAACGGTATCACTCCAGTGCATGGAGCGATGTGGGCAGATGGGGGCGCAGACAATGTGGTACCAGTGAGCGAAATGCAAAGACACGAGTGGACCGATGCAGCTATTGACTACAAGATTATGGCTATTCACTTGTCAGGGGACCCAAACAGCTACGGAAAATGTGTGATACCATCAATGATAATTCCATGCGTGGCATATGACCCCAACACTGCAGGCGAGAACGACTGGTGTTCACCGAAACACGGTGAAATTGTACCTTTGTGGCTCGAACTCGAAAAGACTGGCGGAGTGGAGGTTTCGGGGAGTTCTGGTTGGCAAAATGCAGCATTGTCTGTGACAATTACAAGTTTGGTGCTGCTACTCCTCGTCGTCATTGCATTCATCATCTACTGGCGTAAAATTCGAGACCAACAACTCCGAACAGAGACTCTACTAGAGAAACGGGCAATCTTGGGAGACCGAGGTTCTGATGAGTTTTCTATGATGGATGATGTCGATTTCATTCTTGAAGCTCCAGATCCGTCATTTATTGAGAAGGGAGGCCAGCACCAAACGTGGGTGGCATGGGGTCATACTCCAGCAAAGCCGAAACAAGTCATTACACGATCAGTTGTTGGCCAAAACAGCGAAGACTTGGATGCGACCGTGTTGCGAGGTAGCTTCAACGACGTAGACAGTATTTATCTTTGTGAAGAATCAGCTCAGCGACATTTGGGCATCAGTTTTCGATCTCCTAGCAAGGCTACAACTGCTGGACTAACCAGCTTCGCGTCCGGTATTACAGGAAGCCCACGAAATTCGATGACACTGACCTTCACGCGCCAAACCACTTCAACCGACCCAGCCAGTACAGGTTCGAGTGCTGGTATAATGGCAAGTCCTCTAGTTGAGTTCCAGAATGACCCCGTCGTGGCGTCACGTCGTGTTCCTTTCGTTGACGTCAGTCTGGTGCGCCAAATTACAACGGGTGCTTATGGAGAAGTTTGGATGGGCCGCATGCGCGGTGATATTGTTGCAGTGAAGAGACTCACTCGTGAAAGGAGACATCAGCTTCACGAATTGGAGATTTTCGCGGCGGAGATCCGGCTTATGGCGTCGTTGAATCATCCGAATGTCATCGGCCTCTTAGGTGTCGCATGGAACACACTCGAAAACATGCTCCTTATCATGGAGTACATGGAGCGCGGAGATCTACATCGAATTCTCCAGCATCACAGCGATAAGGAGCAGTCAAGTAATGAAGTAAGCCAGGAGTTCTCTTGGGCTTCCCACAAGGCAAAAATCGCTCGTGATATCTCTTGTGGTCTTGAATACCTACACACCCTTAAATCAACGGTGGTCCATCGCGATCTCAAGTCCAAGAATGTGTTGATTAGCGACAATTATGAGGCGAAACTCAGTGATTTCGGCGTGAGTCGAATGCGTCAAGGCGACGAGACCATGACAAGTGGTGTGGGTACTGCATATTGGACCGCACCCGAAGTGCTAGCTGGATACAAGTACTCGGAAAAAGCGGATGTGTACTCTCTCGGTGTTGTGTTGACGGAGCTAGACACAGGTGAATTGCCGTTCTACGATGCTCGTACATCTGATGGCGACAAGATGGAAGCTATCCACATTTTGAGTCTGGTCGTGAGTGGCGAGTTACAGCCGAGTTTCACATTAGATTGCCCCGAAGACGTTCGTGAATTGGCACTTGCCTGCTTGAATCCGAAGCCGGAGTATCGACCAACCGCGAGAGAAGTACTGGACGAACTCAATCGATTACTGGAGTCGGATGAGGGTTCGGAGGTGGTTTGAACGGTCGGACTTTCAGATCTCGAGAGTTCGGACAACAATGGCAACAGGTTACGACGTCGACTTCGCTGCGTTGGGACTCACGACAGTGCGATTCGAAGCGTTCAAAACGGTGTTTTCCTCGCTGGATAAAGCTCACACGGGTACCATCTCGACGAGACAATTAGAAGCGCTGTGTTTCCAATTAGGCGAAACTTTCGATGAAGAGGAACTCGCAGTCGCCGCAGCAAGTCTCACAGACCCCCAAACCGGTCTAATTCACTTCACCACATTCTTACTGTGGTGGATCAGTGAATAAGCACACAACAAGGACCAACGGTTAGTAATACCATACCAATACAGCCCTCGGTCTTTCAAATGTGGGTTGTCCTATTTCATTCGTTTCGGGGAAGCTGCAGGAGCTGTAGCAAGAGCTTGAGCGACAGCCTTACGGATGCTCAAGGCTCGAGTGATTAGTTCACGACGCTTAGCACGGGAGTGAAGCAACAGGTTGCGTTCATGCAGACGTCGAAGCTTTTCAGGGGCATCCGTTAGATCAGGATTTCCACTTAGATCAATGACACGCAGTGTAGGCAGAGCATCCGTTGTTGTCGCGTCGATCGAGCACAGTCGATTGTCTGCTAACAGCAGCACCTGCAGCTTGTACAGTCCAGCTCTGACCGACAATTTCTCGTCGTTGTGGAATGCAATTTTCTCGATCAAGTTTCCTCGCGCATCGAGCTCTTCGAGTGCATCAAGTCGTTCAAATGCTGCGAAAGGAAGTTCCTGGAGTCGATTGCGCGCAACGTTGAGGCGCTGGAGTGAACGTAAAGCGCCGATCGAAGCTGCAGACAATTGTTCGACTTGATTTTCAGACACATTGAGCGCTACGAGTTGTGGGAACGCTCGAGCCAAACCATCAGGTAGTGAGCGCAGCGCATTTCGCCGTATATTCAGCTGGCGAAGAAGAGGAAATTGGTGACCCAGTTCATGTAGTGGGGGAAGTTCGCTCAGCTGGAGCGATGACAAGTCGAGCGTTGTGCCATTGGATTGCGTAAGACTCGCAGCATATCGCTGCTCTAAAGCAGCAGAACGTGCCGACAGAATTTCAGGATTGATTCCAATCTTCGAAATCACAGGAGCCAAAGTATCGTCGCTTCTGGAGACATCTGCCTGAACCGCAGTGATCTGTTGCATTGTTTCGGCGTGGTCGACACTCGTAGCGATAAATAATTGAGACACTAACATGAATGCGTTGTTCCTGTATTTATAGGGAACTGGAGGTTTAGAGCCTTTTCTGGAAACGTACGAGCTTGTACGAGCTGTGTTGTTTCTCACATTCTGACTGTTCATTGTATCCCAAGGCGCGATACAAATGCTGAGCGCCTTCCATAGCCCCAATGGTCTCAAGACGAATTTCATCGAACGCACCAGATGACGAGGTGAACGTCTCGACGGTTTTCACCAAAGCTGAAGCAACTCCACGACGTCGAATTGCAGCAGTAACACTCAGTCGACAAAGCTCAGCAATGCGTTTACCTTCATTCAGCTCTTTGCCTTGATTTGACGCAACCAGTGGCTTCACACCAACACATCCCACGACTTCTCCACATAGTTCAGCTACCCAAAAGCCACTCTTGATACCAGCGCTCATGGGGACCTGAAAGGATTGATGAACATCAAACATGTCACCGCATGGACCACGAAGACGGTTCGCAACGAACTGACGCACAGCGCGCGAGTCTTTGGCAAATTCTAGGTGCGTACTTTCAAAGAGAGAGCGCACAGCAGCTAAGTCATGAAGTTGGAACGATCGAATGAGCACAGCCTCTGACAATCCATTTTGTTTCAGAGGAACAGAGCTGCCGGTCAGAAGGTATCGGTGCTGCTGCGTATGGGCCACAAAACGAGTAGTCCATTCATTATCTTGGTCCGTGCAATTATCTGCAAGGTAGATCGCGTAATGGGCATTGCACAACAACCAGTCGGTGTGTTCGTCAAAAGGCTCCAATGACGCCAATCTGCGCTTCTCCTCCGAGGTTGTGCAAACCGCAAATATACCATTCATGTCGACAATACGGCACCTTTGCCAATGCGCAAGAACGAGTAGACGTCGAGCGTGGTCAGCAGCTGTGCGATATCCACGTGCACCACGAAGAGTACAGCCTTTTACGGAAAAATAGCGCTGCAATGTCGAGCCAAATGCATCAGGACTTTTGCTAGGGTTCCTGCTGGAGGATTCAGTATTTCTGTCGTTTTCATCGCTTGCTTGAAGGCCAATTGGGTCATAAAGCGCAATCGAACCAATCGGAAAAGTCTCTGCCAGCCAACGAAGCAGCGCCGTGCCCTTCTCCGGTGCTAAATACGACTACAAAGTACAAAATCAGTAAGTTAAACCGGTAGAGCATCACAGCAGACATGAAGTTCATTACCAGAACGCATTCAACGAGAATTAATGTGGGTTGGGTGCGATCCACATCAGCACCATGTAGTTTGTTATCCAGTGAACCAATGTCTCCGAGATCACAAGCAATGAGCGAGTACGAAGCAGAACGCACTTGGCATTGCCAGCCCGCCATCGCATCAGCCGGAAACACAACACTCAAATTGTCCAGATCCTTCGGGAAAAGACCTGCACGAACGTCTTCTTCATCCAGGAGCTTCGTCTTAGCATCCACAATGACATCACAATCCACCTCCACGAATGCAATCTTTCCTTTGAACTGCCGTTGCTCCAGTATACGAAAGAACAATGTGTCAAACCCAGCGCCCAACGATACGACGTTAACTTGAGGAGACGTAGCATCTGCAGTCATTACAACCTCAAAATTGTAAACTAAACTGCAGTAAGCTCCGAACCTTGACCAAACGTACACTGTGACAGGAAGCGTTCGACGCAGCGATTAACAGCCAAGTGGCGTAGATAATAACCACGGTGGATCTGCAGCAAAAATCGCCCAAACACGACCACTTAGTACTAAAACACTCCCTAAACACCAGTCGCTACGTACCAGAGGAATGCGTCGCGTCGGTTTATCCACGAAGAAGCGCAAGAAGGGATCCTCGAAATACCCAAGAGTTACTGCAGAGCTGTAAAGCGAGTGGCATGGAGGAGTGATACACAACTTTAGCGTCTGCTACTGGCGGACGTAGAGCATCTTGATAGGCAGAAATGGTCTGGAATGTAAGATGCGTATCTGGAGTAACGTACAGTTTACATTTGATGGCGTCGAAGGCCGTCTCTGTGACGTTGTGGTCGCTCGTGCCGCGCCATTCGGAGGAGGTTTGCAACGCCATGTCCAGTGAATGTTTATGAAATTGGTGTGCGCAACATATTCATGCGACGTGTGCGAAGGAGGATTTACTATGGCCAATGAAAAACGTGATTTAATTGGGCCGATGACGATCCTGTCCGGATTATGCACTTGTGACGTTTGGTCAATACCCGCTATGATTGGTGCAATTAACGAGCGAAAATTGTCTCTAATCATGAAAAGTCGCAATTCCGACTTGCAATTGGCCAAAATTAGATCCCCAACTGTGAGTTCAAGTCGAGTTCAAGCACCGCTTCCTGTAGGTATATCCGTCGTCTCTCGCTCCATCGTAAATCTGCGCGGCTTGTAGGTGTGCATTCCTCTCTCGGAAGTGTAGGTATACACTGTGTGCGTCCTGATATTCCACCTGGTATCTCGCGCTTCTTGCCAGCAAGAGCGTTAAGAAACGGCCCGTACAGATTCCGCCCAGATTTGCCAACCGTCTCCGTCCTCGGCTCCAGCGGTTTCCCGTCAGTTCTCATTCTCCAGAGCGAGTCAACATGTTCCAGTTTCACGCAGCCGACGGGCCCAAATTCGGTGAGGAATCGGGTGAAATCGAGCGGGTCCGAGCTCATCACCGTCGAACGTCACGCGGGCAGCAGCCGGAGGCGACGCCCAACGCGCAGGTCGAAGACACCCAAATTCGGTGAGGAATCGGGTGAAATCGAGCGGGTCCGAGCTCGTCACCGTCGAACATCACGCGGGCAGCAGCCGGAGGCGACGCCCAACGCGCAGGTCGAAGACTTGGACGTGGACGACGGACGCACGCGCAAAATCCCAGCGAAATGGCGGCAACAGCAGCAGCGACAGGTGCCCGTCAGCAACCAGTTCCACGGCAATTGGGTCGAAGCTGGCGGCTCCGAGATGCACAACGCGTTCGACTTTTCAGCGTCTCCCGAAGCTTTTTACGAAGCGGAGCAGCAGATGGAGACGAAAGCTGCGCCATCTTCTCAGGACAACCAAGAGCAGGACACTCACGACTTGAAGAGCACCAGTTTGTGGGAACGGAGGTTTTCCGGTAGTCGACAGTCGGACAAACCCACGAGACAGTTGCCGACACTAGGGCATGACGCTCTGTGGGGAGGGCCCATACACTACGCTACACAGGAAGCACAACGACAAGCACTCTACTATCAGCCCCAGTATTATGCCTGAGAGGGTTGTCGAAAGGATTCATCACCAAGTGTAACATATAAATGAAATGGATGAAGTTAGTCTCAGCGATGCATTCACTTACGGCATTTCATCTCGCCTGCATCTCGTCTATCAGCAATTGAATATTGAGAAACTACGGTTGTTCAATGCTGCCAATGCCAACAGGCTGGCGATGCATCACCGAAGCAAGGTACACGATGAGGATCAGCAAAACCGCGATTATGGCATGACGAGGATCTTCTTGCACCCACGCCAGCAGCGATCCGTCCTTCTCAACCAGGTCATGATCGCTATCATACTCATCGACATCTTCGTCGTACATATCGTCGTCAGCGTTTGTCGGCACTGTACCTCTACCAGGTGCACCGCGATGGGAGTTGGTGTTGTGCTCGACACTAGAGCGCCGTTCACTGTTCAATGCACTTGCTGTTGAGCCACTCCTACCTATCCGGGGTAGCATGTCACGGGTACTGCTGCTCCGTCGTCGCAATTGGGAGAAGTTCGCATCCCAAGATGTCCAATTGTCTGAAGACCCAGCATGGCGTCGTACGTTGCTCGCATCAGTGAGCGATTCCAACCACTCTTCACCTTCGTAGATGGTTTCCGTACGCAACGCCAGAATTTCACCATTTGGCTTGGGCATGGCGTCGTACGTTGCTCGCATCAGTGAGCGATTCCAACCACTCCTCACCCTCGTAGATGGTTTCCGTACGCAACGCCAGAATTTCACCATTTGGCTTGATGATCGCGATCCGAATGCTATCATTCTCACCCTTTTCCCATGCGAATCGTGCGACGTCGGGTCCGCTATTCGCCGTGATCTCCACAACCTCGCAACGCGTAAGTTCCATCATATCCCGGTACTTGCGCGATCGTTTGTGGGAATAGTACGAGAACAGCGTTCCATCTAGACGACACCAGCGCTTGGACCAGCGTGAAGGAACCATCGTGATCTCCTTTGCACCACCCTTAACTACGTTCCTTTGTAGTTTGCGCTTTTCAAATGAAATAGAGAGGTACCCCACTTTTACGCGATTCTCGGGTTTCTGACGTTTGTAGTTCTCCCGCAATGCTTGGATCTCATCGTGGTAGGTGTGTACGAGGTCATCTCGCGCAAGATCAAGGAGGGTTGGTATGCGCTCCATCAATTGCGTCCGCGCCGCTGGATCAATCGCGTGAAAGCCAAAGATCAAGCTTTCTAGAGCCAGGTGAAATGGTGGTGGAGGCAGAACCAATTCGATCTCAGAATTTGCACGAAAACTGGGCGCATGAGAGAGTGTATTCTCACCTGTCGAGTTCGTACGAGAGGTGGTGGTCATTGTAGAAACCGCTGTTCCGATATGGTGAATAGTGTTATCTTCACTGGAGGTTGACACAGTAGTAACACTGGTAGTAGTAACAGGAGAGTGGCTCTGTTTCTTATCGTCTTTGAACGAACCACGCTTTCTCATGCGCAACACCATTTCTCCATCAGTGGAAATTGAGAAACGAGCTTCATCCTTCGGGCACAGTTCAAGCTCCTGCTCTTTAGGATGAGCTTTAACCCAGAGAGACACCAAACTACTCAGTGGTGTCTTTACCTCATCAAATGACGAAGCGAGCGAGCTGAAGCGTGTATCGATATACTCAAGTAAGATGCGAAGCTTCATCTTGATGTCCACCTTAAACACTAGATGTCTCTTGAATTTCCCGGATGAAAACTGATGAAAAAAGTCTGTGTCTTGAACAATGCTGCCGATTGAGAGCCCCTTGTACTTTAGTAGACTTTCGGTCATCGCGCCAGGATCCACGTACAATCCCACGGTGAATCGATATTGGTTTGAGCCGTAGGGTTCATCGTATTCTTCTGGTGATACCGAAAATTGATGAGACCATGTCCCCAGTAGGGCACTACCATCAACAACCAAGTCGCCGTTGAACATAACGCTGCTGTCTCGGTCCACAATAGGACCAAAATGTACCATTAGACTGCGACTCTCGCGGCGCAGCATTTCAAGCTCTTGATCGTCGTACTCAGCCCATTCGTCTGTCGTTGAAGGCTGCCGATGAATCTTCGGGGGGCCAAGAAGGCTTCGTCTCTTGCTTCGACTGCTTCGACTACTTCTACTAGACCGCGTCACCGAGTGTTTTCGTTCTGTTACATCATGATTGCTCTCCTGGCTTTCACCACTTACAGCTTCACGATGGGACTGCTTTTCATCATTGCAATGAACATTCCCAGCAGCACCAAACAGATCCTCTGCCTCACTGTCGTCATCATCAAAATCATCATCATCATCATCGTCCGAATCCGAGTCTTCTTCGTCCTCGCTATCCATGCCCTGAATCCGTTCGTGAAGACTGCCGAAAATCTCGTCTTGTACATCAAGCACTTCTCCTCCCCACAAGGACGGTAATCGCTCCACCAGACCGCGCTTGGCATCGTGTTGGATGGAGTTGCTGTCGAAAAACACAGCTTGAATGCACTTACACAGCGCATGTGATGCGATTGGCGGGTACAATTGACCTCGCAGGCGATACTCAAAACGATCGTCCTCATGTATCCGTATAACCATGGATTCGGCTTTTTTCAATGATTTCTCAATGAAACCGAGGAACGTGTGTAGTGCCGCAGCATCAGGCCCCATGCGTGGGGCCAGTTCGTCACGCAGTAACGCTGTTAGCACGGATTTCGACACGCGCTTTCGTGCGGTCACTACATAACTGCGTCGGAATGTCGTACTGAACAGTAAGTGGTCGTAGAACTGCTGGTCGCCGTACAAACTCTTGGCCACACGTCCATTGAACTTCTCCAACTCCTTCGTCGCTGTTTCTGGATCAATGTACATACCCACCGCTAAGATTCGTTCATCCGTCCAACCCATCCGCCGTACAATAGGTCCGACACCAACCAGCAAGTCTCCATTAGCCAAACTGGGTGGGAACGTGATGCGCGAGTACATTTCCTTCAAGGGTCCGTACGTCATCCTGGACTCCAAGATCGGGATCACATCTTCTCCGAACGAGTCCCGTCTCAAGTGACCCACATGGTCGCTATCCAGGACATTGTGTGCCATCACAGGCGTCGTCAGTCCGCCGTCTACGATGTCCCCATCCACCGAGTTGGTCTGCACCACCAAGTTACTGGCACTGCTGTTATGGTCCATGTCGTCGTCGCCCAAGTCCGGAATGGGCAGATACGTGGGTCTCGCCCGTCGCTCCGCCTTGTTGTCGGTGGGCGCCTGCTCCACGCTGGCATGGAACACGTCGCAGAAGACGTCGATCCACTGATGTCGCTCCCTCTCTGTGGCTGCAGCCAGCGTGAGCTTCGTGTCCTTGATAAACAGCAAGAAGCCGAACGGTTTGGGCTCGCTGACCATGCGGATGGTGATGGGCGTGTGCGGAGACAGCGGGATGTCGCCCTTGCGGTTTCCCTTCTCGCTGAAGTACTGCAACCGCGTGCGCTCCAACACGAAGTCGCGCCACTTCCACGTGAACAGGCGGCGGTCGCGTCGCATGAGCTTCCCCAGCAGCAGCACACCTGAGTTGGGCGCGTTGGGCGCCAGTGGAGGCGTCGACGGCTTCATCTGCGACGCGTGGAAGGCGGAAGAGGCCGAAGTGGAGAGCTCGAAGACGGTCGAGGCGGCTGTAGACGCGTCGCCTCCGTCCGAGCGCCTCATGTTCGTCCAGTTGTGGGAGGAAGAGCCTTCAGAGCGCGGTGTGGCAATAGCGCGATGTCGATGCGGATAACTACAGCTGGCCTCTGAAGTAGCCACTTTGTGTCAAGTCAAACGGAAGTAACGATAAGAAATGGGCTACTTAAGCACTTCTTACATGTAATATTCAAGTTTTTAAATTACGAAGTATTTGTTATGGCGGGAGATGGGACGGAAGAGCCGTTGCGCTACTCGTTCTTGGAGATCAAGGAGGCGCAGCGTGTATGCGGAGAGAAGATGACGCGAGCGGCGTTGAAGGAGTGCGGCTCGGCGTCTGCGGCCCAGCAGCAGATCTTCCGCGCCCATGTGAGCGACCTCTGTGCGACGGTCTTTGCGGCTGCATTGCGCAAGTACAACCCGGAGGATAAAGGTGGGAGTGATGGTGGAGAGAGTGAAGGTCTTTTATTGATCATTGTTGCAGAGGAAGTGGCACCAGTGGATGAAGAGACGAAGAAGAAGCTCCAAGAGACGGAGAAGAGGCTCAAAGAGAAGGAAGCGGCTGTTAAAAAGCTCCGGGAACGAGTACGACAGACGAGGGAGAGACAGTGGGTCAATTGCTGAATCGATTCGTTGCAGGTGCCGAGAATCGCTGCAGCCAACGCGCGAAGGGAGCTCGCGATGGCTCGAAAACGACACGCCGATGTGCTCGTGGAGTATGTTGCAGTTCTATTACGAGTAGTGCAAGAGGATACTGATGTTGAAGGTGTAGGACGCCAGAATCGACGGGAAAACTTGGAACGGAGCTAACGGAGGAACAAGTGGAGGCTCTGAGAACAGCCTACGTGAAGGTTTGTGAAGCTGGACATTGTTGATGTGGGAAGATGGTAGGCTCATTGGAGGAATGATTTTTTAGACGGCGTCTTCGATTGCCAATACCAGTGCCCAGCTCTCGCAGGTCGTCAGTTCGACGACTGAGACGATCAATATCGTATGGAGTGGTTTGATGATGGCTCTTACTTACCTAAGGATGGGTACTAATATTTTGGGTTTATACGTTTAGGTGGAACAGGCGATGAAGCGACCAAAGACTGACATCGACATTGCCATGGAAAATAGCCCCGTTAAGGCAAAAGCTCTTCTCAACGAGCAGGTAAGGGTTGACGTACGATGAATGTTGTAGTTTTTGGAAGTATTAATGCTGAGGTTTTCTAATCTGACAACAGGAAATAAACAAACACCAGCTATCGTCTCCACTTCGTACACGTCTAGCACTGCAGCTCAGTACTTCGAAAAATGTGTAGTATGTAGTACTTCATATTGTTATACATTAAATGTACAAATTTTGTGGTACCGTGATGATTTTTGATACTGGTTAAAAGCACCGACTGGGATCACATACATGTATAACCGGATACGGTGTTACAGGGTAAATTACGACCCATAAATTCCCAACCTTTTTCAGAATTTTCAAAAGCAGGAAAGTGACACCCCTCTCCCCCTTTTCGCCTCTCCTCGAGTGTTCAGGAGCGTTCTTAACAGAGGAGAATTGTAGTAGCGTTCTCCTGTGTGCAAGACAGTACGGGGGGTATATACACCCTTCGAGTTGAGAATGAAGGAGAATCAGGGATCAGGTCCTAACTTGAACCTTGTTCACTGTACGATATGTATTTAAAGCTTATTACTGTGGGCTATACTAACATGTCATAACATTACCAGTGGTTATGAGCGAGCGTGACCCAAGGTGGAGATTCTTTTGAATGGAAGCGTAAACGTCGCTACTCCGGTAAGCGAGAGTATGCTAAACAAGTCGGATTGTGGTGCTGATACAAAAGCGTCTGTGACGCAAAAATGAAGTGTGTGGCTCGTATAACTGCGTACAAAACGCAACACAACGATCGACTGGACAAAGCCATTTACGTGAACATGTCTTCACTGCGTCGATTCGAGGATCCCGTTCTTCTTGCGCTTGTGGATATCATAGTCTTTTGGTTTAAGGTCAAAGCGAATCATGCATTAATTATGGAAGAAGACAGGTACTTCCATTTTCCTGCATGAGTGTATTTATCTAACGGTTCTTTGATTTCTAGACCTTAAGTTACTTTCCGCTACGTCCATAATATGATTCATCAAATGCGTATTGCTTGCCGTGGCGATGGTGGCGTAGAGCAGAGCATGGCACGTTCGTTGTGGGAGGGTTCTAGAAACGAGGTAATGGTACCACAGGCTTCTTGGGCGACGACAGCTTGTTGAAAACACGCGTACTCGTCAAATGTGTCCCTGGATCAACACATTTCCAGAAGTGATGACGACCGACGCTTCGTGTAACATCGTTAAATCTCGATTTAATTTGGGTTCATTCATTGTGGAGGACAAGCATTTGTGTCTCTAGATACCGGATGTGCGCCTCTAGGTACTGGTCGTGTGAATATAGGTACTGGACGTATGCCTATAGGTACCCGATCTAGCGGTACCTAACGCGCTGCTGTTGGTGGTGAATCGAAAAAGGCAGTTATTCTGAAGTTTGGCAAGTCTCTCAAATCACATTGTCTCTTTATCTAGTGCAAAACGCTTGTTCATTTGCCTCATTTGGCTAGCAGAAAAAGAAATTGTCCGTTTTCCACACTTTTGGGGCAAAACATCGTACTTCATTAATGGGCAATA
>NBNE01000411.1:0-23606 GCA_002215365.1 Phytophthora megakarya
CACCAAACTCGCTATGTAGCAGCTCCTGGATGGCACCTCGGGCAATTGTTACGCATCGAAAAGCGATTCTTGCTTTTTAAAGTACAATCAAAACTTTTAAAAAAGTTTTGATTGTACTGTAACGAATATTTCAGCTTTACTTCCAATCTACACTTATTTACAGATAGTCGACCGTAGTTACGCATCGAGAAGCGATTCTTGCTTTAAAAGTTGTGATTGTATCGAATATTTCAGCTTTACTTCCAATCTACACTTATTTACAGATAGTCGTGTTGCTTTTGATTGGTCAATTTATGTTTCTTGAGCTTTTCACGAGAACCAGACGATCATGCTAATGCCGACACGACGGCCGATGCGTTTGTCCAAGCAATGCACTTCCCGTACGCGCCACCTATTTTCCGCTGCGACCCAGGCCTCACTCATGCCAAATGCCAAGCGACGTGTGGCTTTGGTGCGTGAAACTCGAGAATCTGGGGACTGAACGTCTCTCACTAACGTTTCCCTGTTTAGACCGTTGAGCGGCTCAATTCACACGGCGACAGTGTCAGCTCCTACGTTTCAGATGAAGACGCCAAGATGCAAGTGGTAGTGCCGTTTGCTACTCCAGGTGATAAGCTGGAGGCTGAAATTTGGGAACGAGACGTCCAATCGAGAGAGAAATGGGCAATTTCTAAGCCAGGCAACACGTGGCCGGTCTTCGGACAACAAGTACAAGTGTCCAAACCGAGTGAGCAGCGCGTCGAGCCATTGTGCAGCAAGTACTTTGGGATCTGCGGTGGCTGTAAACTGCAGCATGTGAGCTACGCGCAACAACTTCGAGAGAAACAGAGATGGATTCAAGAACTATTCGCTGACAGAAAACACTCGCCAGACATGGAGATACGACGCATTTTAGGCGTTGCAACGGATGGAGATAACGCTGGAATCTATCACTACCGCAACAAGATGGAGTTTACCTGCAGTACGGGTCGCTGGCTTCTAGACGAGGACAAACCCACAGACGGCGATGGAGCTGTAAGTCCATCTCGATACCCGTTCACTGTTGGAATGTTTCCAGTAGCATCAGTGAGTGTTCGTCGATCGAAACAAATTCATGGCAAAAGCAAGGCACGTCGACGGCGTGCAGCAGTATGGAGCCCCCGGATTTTATCGTTGAACGAATGTTTACTGCAGTCTTCAGCCTGCAACAGCCTCTTGCAGCAATTAGTGGCTCGCTGTGAGGACGTCGGACTGGAGGCTTACGATTTCAATACGCATGAAGGGTATCTGAAACAGATTGTGCTGCGTCGTGGTGTCAATGTTCAAGGACGAACCGAGATCATGCTGGGCCTTGTGACCACGACTTTTGATGGCGAGCAGAGCGATTTGCTCAAGAAAATTGTAAATGACCTTGTGCAAGAGCACGAGAAACATTTGCTTACTGATGCTGGTGATGCTCCACGCCTCGTGTCGATTGTGGAAAGTTTAGATAGCGAAGCTCAGCGCCACCAACGCAGGAGAGACGACTCAGCTAGAAAAATCCATGAAAACGCCATTACGGAACGTACTCTGTATGGGAGTTCGCATCTAGAAGATACTATCCTCGACCACCGTTTCAAGATTTCGTTTGACTCGTTCTTCCAGCCCAATTCCGTCCAGGCAAGTGTTCTCTATCGCGAAATTCAGCGTATGATGTCGACTTTACCCGACAAACCAGTGGTGTGGGACCTCTTCTGTGGGGTGGGTAGTATCGGCATTTGCATGGGTCAGCATGCGAAGAAAGTTGTGGGATTTGAGCTTGTGGAGGCTGCAGTGGAGCACGCAAAAGTGAATGCTCGTCTGAACAACTACGCGGATGATCACATGCAGTTCTTTTGTGTCGATTTAGCAAAGAACTGGCAAGAGGAAGAACTCCTCGATAAAATTGTCTCCAGCTCGGATGGTACTTCTGACCTGCCGGATATGGTCATTGTGGACCCGCCTCGTGCTGGTCTTCACAAGAAGCTCATCAAAATGCTGCGTCGGATGGCACCACGCCAAATCTGTTACGTATCATGTAATCCTCATTCGCAAGTGCCCGACCTGGAAGCTTTCTGCGCAAAGGCAAAGCCGGAAGTCGGAGAGATTGGTACCTACCGCGTGCGGCACTTGCAGCCTGTGGATATGCTTCCACACACACCACATATCGAGACAATCGCGTGGCTTGAACGTTGTGATTAGTCATAATGTGACTCCCCCAACTATCAATAGTCGACTTGCAGAGTTAACATGACTGACACTATTTCCGTCGAGGCATTTAGACTTCCACGCGCCACGTGCTAACGATGTCGACAAACCAAGACCATGACACGGAAGCTGTGGCCAAGCCAAGAGGATCAGGTACGCTGACTAATCTTCAATAGAGTTTGCATGACACAATGTCATCATTTTTAACCGATTTAGGTGAGCCTCGAACTGGATGGACGGCAGAATCCGACACCTTACACTTGAGTAAAAACCTCAGTGAAGTGACTCGAGTGTGTTCGTTCCATGACGATAGTAATAGCAAGCAGCGACGGAGTTTGTTGGCGACCCAGGACTCTCGAAAAGTAATTGCCCGAGGTGCCATCCAGGAGCTGCTACATAGCGAGTTTGGTGAATTGCCCGAGGTGCCATCCAGGAGCTGCTACATTGTGAGTTTGGTGCTGCTGGCCTCTCGGACGACTCCAACAAGTCTCGCAGCTGTAGTCTACAGTAGTAATACGTGAGTTTGTACAGAATGTGAAGAAACTATAGACGACGGGTCCATCCAGTGTTGCGTCGTCACGAATCTTGCCTTCTGGTGCGTTCCGGTGCGAAGTTGCGCAAACGTCCAGAAATGATCATCAATACTTGTTGAGTTATCTAGTATTTACGGTCACGCATCAGGTGGCATTCCCGCTGTGCAAGCAAGTACATGTAATGACATCGCGTGCTCGTTCATTGCTGCTTCAGCCCCACGTTCGCGGCGTCAGCGTCGAGACGTTTGATCTGGAGTCCTGGACTAATGCTCGACACGGCGAAATTGCACAACATCGTGTGACGTTCATCAAGTTGAAGCTGTGCGCGTCGTCGCGCGTCATGAGTCATCCGAGGGATTGTTGCATGAATGTGCTTGGCAGTCTCGAAAATCTCCAACTTCCAATGGCAGCCGTTGGCCAGAGCGAGTCACTGCAACAACCGTAGGGACATGGCAGAGGTTCGTCGTGCAAGATTCACTCGACAGGCGATGACGCTATTGTAGCGTGCTGTGGTCACGGAAATGTTTTAGTGCTTCAGCAGTGTCTGCAACAGCAAAGACTCCAACCGTAGCCGCCAAGAACTTGCGGGAGCCACGACAGCCTGAGTTGCAGTGCATCTTGCTTGGAAGACGACGGCCCGTCGCTGTCCCTTCGTTTCCAAGGTTGAACACTCGCCCGACTCTATCACTGCAACGCAGGCGACGTGCCGCGTTCGGATTCGCTAATAAACACAGACCTACACCTAGATGACAACATGCGACGTGGCAACGCCCGTCTACGTTCGCGCATCCAAACTTCAAGTCCTCACTTTGCCTCTTGCCGCCTCGAGCGCACGCCAAACACCAAACCTCATGACGCCCACGCTGGTCTGCCGCAGCAACAATAGCGCGCCTCGATCCCACAGCGCGCGCAACGGAGCGCAGCGCAACCTCAAGGTGAGCTCCCGTCTGGCGCCGCAGATCTACCTGGGCCACCTCTCGGCCGCCGACGCCGCGCCCACGCCCGTGGTGGTCAAGTGCGCCGGCCTGCTGCAGCGCGACGCCAGCGGCCGCCTCCAAGGCCCGTGGAAGGAGTGGCAGGCGGTGCGCCAGCTGCGCAGTGTCGCGCAGAGCCACCGCCACGTCGTGCAGGTCTTCGACACGTTCGTGCAGCACTCGCGCGTCTTCGTGGTCATGGAGCACTGCGCGCGCGGCGACCTGCTCACGCACCTCATGGCTACGCAACCGGAGAGCCGCCTCAACCAGGCGCACGCAATGCACATCGCGCTGCAGCTGGCGCGCGGCCTGCAGTTCCTGCACCACACGTGCAACCTCGCGCACCGCGACGTGTCGCTCGAGAACGTCTTCGTCACGCGCGACGGCGTCTGCAAGCTCGGCGACTTCGGCCTCAGCACGCGCGCAGACTCGCGCGCCAGCGGCTGCGTGGGCAAGCCGCAGTACGTGGCGCCGGAGGTGGTGGCGGCCGCCAGCTACGACCCCGTGACGGCCGACGTCTGGTCGCTCGGCGTGTTGCTCTTCATGCTGCTCACGGGCGCGCCGCTGCTGGAGTTCGCGTCGCCTGCCAACCCAGAATTCCACCACGTGCAGGCCGTGGGCTGTCGCGGCATTCTCGAGGCTTGGCACGTGGCCGATCAGCTTTCTGAGATGACGCTGGATCTGCTGGACAAGATGCTCGCCTTCGACCCGAACGAGCGGCTGCAGACCATGACGGACGTGCTCAACCACCCGGCCATGCTCGCTGCGAGCTGTCGAGACAGCCAAACACGTGAAGAAGATGAAGAAATAGTCTAGTGCAGAGCTGTCGTGTGTCCTGTTGTGTTGCCAGCACTGTACGCCGCTGGTAAGTTTTTCATTCATAGCATGAATAAGTTTTGTACTAGTAGAAATCTTGCTATTATTCTAATGTTGAATCAACACTGTTGATCCTACCGCTAAGTAAAGGAAAACATTGTGGTCTAATGTTCGAGCAAGGAACTGAAAAGAGCAGCAAGAAAACCTCTTTCAAGTGAAAGTTGATAGCTTCTAGATATTTGTGTCCCCAACGCTATCTCAAAAATTATATTAAGGTAGTTGACCTTAAGGGGTTACGCTTCGTGTCTTTCATGCCACTATTTGCACAACTCGCTACAGATTATTCGATTCCTCGAGCAAGGCTGTTATCAGCAGCAATTGTACATGTAAGACACCCTTTGTTTTTGTCTGACAAATTTATTACCAAAGTAGTAAATTACTACTTAAGTACTCGCTAGCCAAATGAATTTGTACTATGGCTGCTTCGAAGTAAATTTACCATCTAATTATATATACTCCAAGCTCTTATTACCATCAGACCACATTGTACAGTACATGTACATGTAGAGCAACCAATTAACTTCTACAGTATGTGTACAACGTTATATGCGTGCACATATCTGCAGGAAAAGTGTATTATAATACTAATACTTCGAAGAACAGTCGGCGGTCGTAACTAAGTTTCCCTATTTATGGGGCTGGTAACCTGACTAAGTCTAAGAAAACTATTTTTTGAGACGTTCAGAAACGATTGAGCCACTGCCTGGTAATGCAAGCCACAGGTGCCCAGGAATCGTCCAGCGGTAGACCTTCATTGACTCGTGGAAATGAACCGAGACGGAGTATTCGAGGGGTGACAGTGGCGCCACATATTAGTACTTCACCAAAGCGAGGTAGTAGCGTACTACATAATATTCGTGGTCGTTCATTACCATTTTCATCACACACCGGGCCCCCACGAATTAGAGTGAAATCAGTCGATCAAGACGCAAGGAAATCTTCTTCGACTCGACCGGAAGCTCGACAATTAAATAGTTTTTCTCAAAAAATTCGATTATCAATGGAGCGAAAGCTGGACAGTCTTGCAGTTTTACGACAAGATAGCGATAGATCCTGCACAGGACAACAAACTTCTGGGGGTTCACCAATTTCAGCAGGTTCACCTAGAACAGACTCCATTCCAAGACGAACAAGTTACGAGCTGCAGGCTACACCGCCAGAGCCCCAACAAAGACGATCCACCTCTCCTACAAAACGACTCATCCAAGCTACGTCGTTGAAGAATTTCAAAGAGCTGGCCAGTGCAACCACCGAAATTCCGATGCCTCCGGGTGCGATCGAAATTTCTCCAGAGAAGACAAAGTCACGTAGCAATGGCCCAGCAGCTCCTGATGTAACAAAATATTCTACGTCATCGCAAAAGAGAAATGCATTCATCGTCTCGTTACCACCAAAACCCGAACGCCAACCAAGCCGTCTCGTGCATGCTATCACGTTTTTCGGATACTCTCTCGCTCCATTTTATGATTTCTGGGAGCGACTTCAAGTGAGTCACTGTGGACAATATTCAGTTGAACGTATGCTGGCACTTGACGAATATTGTCAACGCGTTTCCATCGGACGAGTATTAGCAGTTTGTGTATTGTTTCCTTTCGCCCCATTGTCTCTTGTCGTAGTCACTGAGTTTATGCCACTGCAACCTGTGGAGCGCGGTCCACTCTCAAATTATGTTTTCTGGATTCGACATACCCTCATGGGAGTGATTTTAGTCATGTGCGCGATGTGGCAAGCGAAAGCTTGGATTCCAGAGATGAAGATGACGATGAAACAGGTTTTTCTCATAGCTATTGGCACTGCGTCTGTATACACAGCAACGAATATCATTGTTGCAGATTTGTGGGTGTTTCCTATTCCCTTTCTGGTAGTGGCTGGGGCACCAATAAATATTTTCATTTGGGCTGTCGTAAGTCGAATAGTGTTAGGTTCTCATCCTTTAGAAGGTGTTCAAGATGGGGAATTTCGTGGACGAAAATTTTTGTTATTAACTTCTGTCCACGCCTCAATGCTGGGGGTTTATCCAGCATACCAAGCTGTTTTTCTCGCGTTGGACGGATATCTGCAGCTAGCAATGATCGCGTTGTTACCTGCGATTAATCTCGCACTCAAAAATCTTCAAACGGGATTGGGTTCCCACCTTGAGGATAATTTACCAGAAACAATCATCTTCAGTGTTGACGTCTTCAGTGCGATTTACTCTGTGCTTTGCATGCACAGCGCGAGCTCGATGACGATGGTTGCAATCACGTTAGTACTGCACACCACAGTCTTGTTACTGTCATTGCATGGGATGAACCGTCGATCTCGAGTTGCTCGAGCTTGTCGATCATTTCAACTGATGGAGCGACAGCAACAAAATCTTCGTAGAAGACAATCCGTGTTGGACTCTTTTGCCACTGCAGGGGGCAGTCCGGCATTGTTAAGTACATTAGTCAACACGATGCTCAGACTATTACAAGCTCCAGGAAAGCTTGACTCGACCGAAATGCGCACAATTCGACTGCTTTCGGGCATGCCACATCAGCTCTCGGAGCCAAGTGAAGCCTTGCTAGACCAACTTGCAGCTCGATGCGTATACAACAACAGTCGACGAAACACTGAAGTTGTTTCAGTAGCTCAAATGAAGGAACGATACTCTTCTTCCGCGATGGAAGGCCGTAAGCTTAGTACCGCCCACTTTCCAGTACCATCCCAACCGCGATCAAAGTTAATTCAAAGACTGCGAGGAGCTGTTCAGTCGATTTCGACTAGTAGATGGTTAAGCTTACGTGTCAGCTCACGAACTGCTGCTCAACTGGGAATTCGAGGACATAGCGGACGTACCGAGTCAGACGTATCCGAGGCTGAAAGATTCACACGACAATCCTCTTCAGTTTCTTCTCATGCATCCTCCATTGTTCAGGACTTGGAATCGTCAATCCCAAGTGTTTCTTTGCTGGTAAATCCACCAGTGAAACCTCGAAAATCACGGACCAAATCAAATCGACGTAGCGTTCCTGCTCTGTGGCAGGAGACTTCGGAAAAATTACTACCGCTCGTCTCGAAGAGTAACCCTGTTATTGGAAACGTGCTGGAGGAGACACGAAAGCAAAATACCAGAGCGGTGAAACAAACTCTCCAGCTCCTTTTCAACAACGAGTACATTGGGCTAATTGCGTACACGCAGTGCATTATCCCCGTGCTATATCTGCTGTACATGCCTGCACTTCAAGCTTTGCCCAATCATGTGTACTACCCAACGCACTATCGATACTTTGGAGACTCACTTGAATTTGACCAACGGATGACAGTGATTGGGATTTTAGCAGGACTGCAGTTGACGATACTTATGATGTTACAAGTGTTTGTAGTGAAGCGCTTTGGCATCTCGACCATTTATCAAGTTGCGTTCGTGCTAGAATCTCGTTTCGTTCTGCTCCAAGGTCGATTATTGATGTGGTTAGTATTTGCTGTCCAGTCGACACTTGTGCACTACGGTAAGTCGTTGAGAAGAAAATACTCGATCATGTTCTGATGCTTTTGAACCATTTTGCAGGTGTTGACTTCACGTTTCGCTTCGAATGGCTGCACAAGTAAATGAGCAACACGGATTGATATTTTTCGTCCATCACAGTGCTAGTACTGTAACATACGATTGACAAACGTAATGAAAAGTATCGTGTTGGGCGTGTGGTAAGATTTAGTTATCTATCTTCAACTTATAGGCTGCAAGCAAATCCAAGACGAACGCAGTAACTGTACAAGCGCGCATAAGAATTTCCTCCCAGGGTAGGAAACAAAGTCAGGCTATTCTCGATATTCCACACTTCGCAAGTTTTGTTGTTCGCAAGAGATTAAGACTTTCGCATACGACAATGCCACATCCTGGCGTACATGTCCTGCCTCACGAGGTGCATGAGAGCTTTTCAACTTCTCCACGCGAAACAAAGGGAAGTTTTCATGAAGTACCAAATACATCACGATACCATAGCAGCACTCTATTTCGTGGAATCCTCGAGCCAATATCTCGTGGTAGCCGATCTGTGGTCCCATGGGGCTGTACAAGTGAGAATGACTCTATTCTTCCGCTTCAGCCAAGCAAGCAAAATATACCACAAAAGGATAATACTTTGTCACAGGTACCACAACCACGACATAGCAGTTTGCTAGAACATCTTCGAGATGAGAATGATTCCATTCTTCCGCTTCAGCCAAGCAAGCAAAATATACCACAAAAGGATAGTACTTTGCCACAGGTACCACAACCACGACATAGCAGTTTGCTAGAACATCTTCGAGAAATACCCGATGCAGCCACAAAATTATCTGACCAAGACCTGCAGAATATCCAGACGTTGAACGAATCGCGCACTTTAATTCAGAATCTGTTGTTGCCACCAACTCTCACGAAACAACCCAGTGATCTGACGTCGCAAATCTGCGTTTTTGGCTATTCTGTTGCCCCCCTATACGATTTCTGGGAACGTCTCCAAGTCAGTCATTGTGGGCAATATTCCGTAGAGCGAATGCTTGCACTAGATGAATACTGTGAACGAGTGTCGACCGCTCGTGTACTAGGCGTTTGCTTTTTGTTTCCGCTTGGGCCACTACTTGTGATCAGTTTTACTGAGTTTTTGCCTCTACAACCTGTGGAAAAGGGAGCCCTTGCGAACTATGTCTTCTGGATTCGACACACTCTCATTGGAATAATTCTCATCGTGTGTGCAATGGCACAAGCCAAAGTTTGGATCCCAGAAATGAAATTGTCAATGAAGCAGATAGTCGTCGTGGCAGCGGGTAGTGCAATTGTGTACACTAGTCTGAATATTCTCGTTGCAGACCTGTGGGTGTTTCCCATTCCTTTCCTTATTGTGGTGGGAGCACCAGTGCTGTTTAGTATTTGGGCTATGGCAAGTCGAATAGCATTGGGACCACATCCAATGAAAGGCATACAAGACGGAGGATTTCGAGGCCGCAGATTTCTCTTGCTTACTTCAGTTCATGCAGCACTTTTGGGAATTTATCCTGCTTATCAAGCTTTATTCCTTGCGGTTGATGGCACGTTGCAATTCGTGGTGATGTCCTTGATGCTAGCCTTAAATCTTGCGCTGAAGAACCTCCAGACAGCATGGGGATCACACCTTCAAGACAGTTTACCGGAGGTGATCGTATTCACATGTGACGTTTTCGGCACAATTTACTCTGTGCTTTGCATGCACAGTGCCAACTCGATGAAAATGGTCGTAGTGATAGTAGCGCTCAATGTTTTCGTCCTTGTCATGACTCTGTATGGAATGAATCGACGTTCTCAAACAGCACGAGCATGCCGGGCATTTTCAATGGAAAAGACCACAAACTTGGATGATGCACTTGGTCCATTAGTCAAAGCGACAGTGAAATTGGTACAAGTACCCGGTCAACTTGACACGACGGAACTGAGAGAAATTCGACTTCTTTCTGGCATGCAGCACAAACTGTCTGAAGCGAATTCTGCATTGCTAACAGCAGTCGGTTCTCGCAGTGTCTACGATAGCGAACGCCGGACATCGAAGAGGGTTACGATGAGTCAAATGAAGTCTCAGTATGCAACAACAGCAATTGAAGGGCGCAGAATCAGTTCTTCTCGTTTTATGGTGCCTCCACCTCACTCGAAAATATTTCGGCGTCTTCAAGCAACAGTAATTGTTGTGCCCATGGTGCAAACATATTTTAAACGAAAATCTCGTGGGCGCTTTGGAAGTTTGCCATCGTTGCGTAACGAGAGTCGTGAGAAAATAAGCGGAGATACAGACTCTGATGGATCAAACCCCGACACATTCCGACGTCTCTCTTTACCACAGAATTTGCCTTCATCCATTACATCAACAGGTTCTCGAAGCTCACGAGTGCTTGACTCATCGTTGATACATCGTCAAAATACTGGTACTGGTCAATCTCTCATCACTTCTGAGCGTTTAACTGTTTCCGAAAAACTCCTTCCTGTTGTGCGGACCAGTAACCCCGTGATCGGAAGCGTGCTCGAAGAGCGAAGAAGACAAAATACCAGAGCAGTCAAACAAACGCTTCAACTGCTGTTCAACAACGAATACATTGGCCTCATCGCTTACACGCAGTGCTTCGTTCCGGTCATTTATTTGATGTACATGCCATTCCTTCAATCGATGCCGAACCATGTTTATTATCCAACACATTATCGCTACTTTGGCAATGCCCACGAATTTGACGAACGAATGGCAGTCATTGCAGCTTTGGCTGCGTTGCAATTTGCAGTATTGGTCATTCTTCAGGTGTTTGTATCGAAGCGATTCGGAGTCTCTACCATTTACCAAGTTGCGTTCGTGTTGGAGAACCAATTTTTATTCCTTCAAGGCAGACTGCTCATTTGGCTTATTTTTGCGGTACAATCGACGCTTGTGCATTACGGAGCGGATTTTACTTTCAAATTTGCTTGGGTAGGTTCATGAATTGTACACCAGAAGTGAAAACAGTAAATACAAAGAAGTTTGAGCAGGAATAGCTGATTTGGTGAGAAGCTATTCACGGTTTGAGGTCATTCAACGTACAAAGAATATTGATCTCGTATTTAAGGTCGGGATGCCCCGAAAGCGGGGTGCGGTGGTCCCGCTGTCAGTATCCATTCAACCTCGTGATATTCCTCCCACTCGGCCTCCAAATGAACGACAACAAAGTCAATTCGTCCTTGGGACTATGAAAGTTTTTGGGAGTTCGCTCGGACCGCTCTACAATCTTTGGGAACGTCTCCAAGTGAGTCACTGTGGACAATATTCCGTTGAACGAATGCTGGCATTAGAAGAATACGGACAGCGAGTTTCGCCCCTCCGAGTCGCAATGGTGTGCATATTGACACCGCTATCTCCGTTATTGCTGGTGGTGTTGTCTGGATATTTTCCTCTTCGGCCATCAGCGGAAGGTCCAGATGCCAACTACATGTTTTGGATTCGACATACAATTGTTGTGGCGATGACCTCGCTTAGTGGACTAATGCAGGCGAAAGCCTGGCTATCTGAACTTGACCTTACTACTTTACGCATTTTTGGGATATCACTTTGCAGCTCTGCAGTGACGACTGCATTTCTCGTTTGGATGGCGAAGTTGTGGGTGTTTCCACTTCCGTTCATGAATATGTTGCAATCTCCTGTAGTAATTATCCTGTGTTTTTGCATCACTGGCCTCGTATTAGGACGAGGAGCACTTCGGGATGTTCCCGACGTAAACTTTCGTATGCATCGTTATTTTATGCTGATTACTGCTCAAGGAGCACTGATTACAATTTATCCGGCGTATCAGGCATTGTTTCACGCTGCTCCGAACTTCCTTCAGCCTCATTTGATGGCTCTCTTGACGTTGGTAAACATTGCGATGAAAAATATTCTCGCCGCATGTGGTGCGCATCTAGAAGATCGATTACCAGAGGTGATAGTGTTCACCGTTGATGTTTTTAACACGCTTTACTCTGCCCTTTGCATGCGCAGTACCAATTCACTGAAGATGGCCATGATCGTTGTGGTTCTCAACGTGGCTGATATGATGCTCGCTCTCCACGGAATGAACCAAAGATCTCGTGTTGCCCTTGCACATCGAGCTGTTCAGCAGAGAAAACATCGCCAGCAGATTTTAAGCGCAAAAGCTCTTGGTACAGAACCTTCGGGGGAAGAAGAAGATTCATTGGGAACACTTTTTCAGGCCGCATTGCGGCTTCTTCAATTACCTGGTCAACTCGACCCTGCAGAGCTGCGTCAAATTTGTTTGTTGTCTTGTGCAGAGCATAATGTCGCCGAGGAGAATAAAACTCTACTTGCAGCACTTGCAGCACGTTGTGTCTACAACAATGATCGACGACCCACCGTACTTCGATCCATGGCAGAACGAAAATCTCGCTATTCATCAACAGCCATGAGCGGTCCCGATCTCAGTGCCGAACACTTTTCGAAAGCGTTAAAACCACCTTCTCAGTTCATGCAAAGACTCCGGGAAGCAGTGATGTTGATTCCGGAAGCTGGTAAACGATTTAGTGTTCAAATCGGCACTCGTCTTGGTAATTCGCTAGGTTTTCGTGTGGAAAGTCGAGACCGACTTAGTCAGCAAAAAGGCACCGAAATTGAAGAATCGGACTCCGACAGCTTCGACAACGAGAGTACCCCAAATGACGTAACTCAATTTACTGCAAATTCCTCACGAAGAGCCTCTCACCACACAGGTCCTAGTACTCCACCACAAATTGAACCATTTTCCAATCGAGTGTCTGGTCCAATGGATACGTCACGAAGAACCTCGCAAGTTGAGGCTTTTTCACGACGAGTGTCAGTTCAAGGAGGTTCATCTCGTCGAATCTCGACGCAAATGGGATCAAGCTCATCAAGACGAGTTTCAGTTCAAATGGGGCCATCCCGAAGGGGGTCCGCTCAAATGGACCCTTCAATTGCAAAGCAAAATGGCTCAACGCGCAGATTGATGACCCATTTGGGCTCTTCACGAAGATTAGCCGAGTTAACTGCTGTATCGACCAAGTTGGCAACTTCTCTCAAATTGCGCCCTCTTCTCATGCCTGAAAACCCTGTGATCAACGACATTTTGAAGGAAACACGAAAGCAAAACACCGTGGCTGTGAACCAAACCCTTCAACTGCTATTCAACAATGAATACCTCGGTCTCATCGCCTATGCCCAATGTATCACACCTACGATGTACATGGCCTACATGCTGATCATGCAACAAATGCCGAATCGAGTTTATTATTTGCGGGATCATGATTTCGACCACCCAGAGCGACTAGCACAACGATATACAGTCATCGCTGTTTTTGTGGGACTTCAAACTGGGATTTTAGTCGGGCTTCACATATTTGTTGCAAATCGATTCGGAGTTTCCACACTGTACCAAGTGGCTTTCGTATTGGAGACTCACGCTCGCCTCGTCCAAAGCAAAATCGCCACTTGGCTTTTGTTCGCAGTGGGTTTCATGCTGGAACACTACGGTGTCGATTTCTCTTTCCATTTTGCATGGATTAAACACTAATTTTTCAGTTGCGGTTTCTATTTGATTTGGGCTCTACAGTAGAATGATGCTCTGCTGCCAGCACGAATTGGTGTTTGTTTTGATAACATGCAAAAAGAAAATTGACGAAACAGAGCGTTATTCTTAAACCTACCTAATTATTTTTTGGGAAAATTGTTAATACTCCCCATAGTTTCGAAAATCAATAAAATACCCGCTGGTAAATTGCAGATAGTCTTTGAGCTTTTTAATAAACCCGTTCAAAGAACACTTTACAGAAGCTGCGTTTGACCCGAAAGACTAGGGCTTCGTTTAGTCTGAGATAGATAAAACGAAATACCCGCTGGTAAATTGCAGATAATCTTTGAGCTTTTTATTAAACCCGTTCAAAGAACACTTTACAGAAGCTGTGTTTGACCCGAAAGACTAGGGCTTCGTTTAGTCTGAGATAGATAAAACACACCTTTACTTTAACTGTTTGAGGTGATGCTTGCTCTGATAGGTCAGCCGTGGGCATCTCCTGCACCTCTCAAAGAATTTTATAACCTATTGACAAATGAAAATTACTCAACACCAGTGGATTAGAAAATTCAACCCTCAATCAGAACATCTCTTCAAAGCTTTTACCGGTACCGGGAAGATGTAAACACTTTTCTTGTAAACTGTTTTAGTGCTATTTGGTAATGTAAAACTTCAAATTATCCTTATTAAAATTTGAAACAAATAATAAATTGCCCTAAAAAATATTTTGCTAAAACGCAAAATATTTTTTTAAACATTAATTTAGGAAAACTGCATTTTAAAATACATACCTATTTTTCCTAAAACGGGTGTCCTAAAAAGGAAAAAGGCACTTGTTTTATTTGGTAATGTAAAACTTCAAATTATCCGTATTAAAAATCGTAACAAATAATAAATTCCCCTAAAAATATTTTGCTAAAACGCAAAATATTTTTTTAAAACATTAATTTAGGAAAACTGCATTTTTAAATGCATTTACCTATTTTTCCTAAAACGGGTGTCCTAAAAAGGAAAAAGGCACTTGGCTAACCGTTATCGAGAGCCACAGCATGGACGAGCGCCGCGCGTACGTGGAGCTCGTGGCGCTGGACAAGCAGCTTCGGGATCTGCTGCGCGCCGACCCGTCTAACGTTCGGGACGCGAACGCGCTGCGGCAGCGTCTGATCGGCGCCGCCACGCGCTTGGCCGACGCATCACCGGCGTTCGCGGCGCGCAAGGAGGTGGAGCAGGCGCTGTGGAAGCCGTGCTTCTACCGCCGCATCGAAGACTTCCGCCGCCGCATCCGCAAGGCGGCGGCCGATCGCGCCGATCGCGCGACCTTTGCGCGCGTGTCCAGTGACTTCCAGCAGTTCCTGAGCGACGCCGCCGCCTTCTACGCGCACTTGCGCGACGTGTTCGCCACGGACGCGCGCTGTCGAGCGAATCTGCACCGCTGCTTCGTGTTTTTGGGGGACCTCGCGCGGTACCGGGAGCTGCACAGCCACAAGGCCAAGAAGAACTTCGGCGCGGCCGAAGCGCTGTACCACCGCGCGCTCAGTGTCCAGCCGGACAATGGCAACCCCCACAACCAGCTGGCTGTGCTGGCCACGTACGTGGAGGCGGAGACCGTGGCAGTGTACAGGTACTGCCGCAGTTTGCTCACATCGCAGCCCTTCACGACGGCGGAGGAGAACCTCGCGCTGCTCTTCGAACGCAGTCGCCAACGCCCGCTTGCGGCGCCGATGCCGTTCAACGCCGCATCGTCCAAGGACAAGTCGGCGTTTCTGAAGAGCTGTCTGCATCGCCTCACGAGAATGCACGGCATCCTGTTCGCCTTGTCGACCACAGCTACAGGAGACGCAGCCACGCCCGTGTATCCCAGAGAAATGGAGGCCGTGCTGTTCAAGGACATGAGGACGCTGCTGCAGGCGGGTGTCGTGGGCGACGCGCTGCTGCTGAAAGTGGTGGTGACCAACCTTTTCTGCATCATCCGAGCGTCGGACTCGCGCGCACAGGCTCCGCCGCTCGAAGACGCACTTCGTCTTGCTATTCGCACCGTGACCAGTGTGATGGAGTTCCTGTTGGAGAGTCTGGATGTCAAGGCGAAAGCAGGGGACGGCAAGTCTAAAGATCAGACTCTCACAACGTTTCGACTTGTTGGTCCTGTGACGGTCTTTTGTGACTATCTGGAACTACACCCCGATATGCTCGAGAAACTGGAGCAGCTTTTGGTGCATCGACAGAAGAAACTGTATAGTGATGTGGCCAATGACCAAGGAGCAAGAACCGACCAATTTGCAGCAGTGTTCCTGGAGACACTGGCGAAACTTGTGAACCACGCCCGTATTCGTGAGCTGTATGCGCCACTGGTAGCGAGTGCACAACAGAATGTTGATGAGGTGCCGTCTGCTGTTCGTGAACAGCAACGTTTGTTGAAAGAAAGTCTGGAGCTTCGTGGGTTTGCTCCGCTTGAACAGGATGGAACGAAGCAAGATGAATGGACGGCGGATAACACTGCGTCGCCACCGACTCCTTTGGCAGACGCTGAGGCTGCAAAAGTTCGTGCTTGGAAGTTATATCACTTTGCGCGCTACTTGTGCGATGGTTACGAAGGAAACCCATTGCTCTTTTATAGTACATCAGGATTGTTCACGACTTCTCCTGACGTGAAAGGAAACCCGCAGCAGGATAATGCAACAGCGGAAGCATTTGCTTCGATCAACCTCGGATTTCTGTCGACTGAAAGCACGAAGCAACAACACCAAGCCCAACCACAGGGAGGTTACCGCGCTGACACTGGTGTGGATGACGACGACGATTTCGACGATGAAGTGATTGTATTCCGGCCATCGCCTGCGCTACGAGGAATGTCGGGAGACCAGTCAACCAAGCAACACGGCGGATATATGGCCACTTCGCCTTCTCCTTTGGACACGCTGTCTGGTCCTGGTTCTTTCAGCCTTCGAGCTCCGAGCCCAATCTCGCCGCCTGACAACCAGGGTCGTGTCAGTGTAAGCAGTCAGAGCGGAGCATTTGGCGGTGGCAGCAGCTCGTTTGGTTCGTCGCTGGGTTACCCCAGCTTCAACACGTTCAGCGATCCCGGTAGTTTCCCAAGCCAATCTCTGCTGTCTGGGTGGGGAAATGGTGCTGGCAGCAACAACAACGCCAACATGTTGGGAGGTAATCTGGGCTTAGGCCTCAGCACACCATTCAGCAGCAATGGACTGAACACCGGCTTTATGATGCCCTCGACTGCTGGAGCGATGAACGGCTCGCAGAACCTTGGGTTGAGTGCGTTTGCGCCCATGGCCGATTTGGCCGCTGTGGAGCGCGAGTCGGCTCTGTATCAGCAGAGAACATCGAGCTTAAGCGCGTTTATGGGCTCGACTCCATCGACGCAGACCGAGACGCAGGACCCGTCTCCTCCCCGAATGCCATCGCGTCCTCCTCCAGGTTTCGCCGCCGCGCCATCAGTCCCTAACTCGTTCTTCAACCCGTAGTCCGACACGCTTCAACAGCTACACCGAACTCGACTTCAGCGCAGAAAGTGGTGTGAGACCGTCGGCAAGGACGGTAGAAGCGCATGAAGCTGCTACTGAAACGATCAGGAACAATCTGAAAATCTGCCTCGGTCGAACCATCCAGCACCCAACACCATTTCCAGTACCAGATGACCAAGAAGAGCAAGAACCGCCCCCCCTGCCGTGATCCAACGTGTCACCAGAGACTTAGCTCTAGCAGACCTGTAGACTGCTCCGTAGTACACCACCGGAATTCCGTCTAAGTACGAACCGTTCAGCCCCTCATTTAACATAGCACAACGTACCAGGTATGGGCGCTGCTCCTAGCAAGACTTCGGTCTCTCGGCGCGTGATCCGCACGAACGTGACGCTCGAGCAGCTCGTTGCGCTCTCGCGCGGCACTGCGGCGGTCCACGCGACGTCCGTGGAGACGTCAACCGCCCAAGTGGACGCAAAGGGTTCGGCTGTGGAGCTCATGGAGATGAGGACGCAAATGCTGCAGGACGCGCAGCGCATCGAGGACTTCGACCGCGTGCAGTTCCTGGAGGAATCCACTCGCGCCTTTGAGGCCACGGCTAGCAGTCACCGACCGAGGTCTGCGCAGCCCGTTCGGCTGCCGACCGACAAGACGAGTGCCGCGTCCTCCACGGGCGTGGGCGGCGCGGACGAGGCGCCTGTGCGAGGACGCCTCACCACGCGGGACTTACGGACGCTGCTACGTCTCCACTACGAGGAGCCGCAGAGCTGGACGCACGAGGTGCTAGCAGACAAGTACGGACTGGATGTGGACACCATGAGCAGCATCTTACGCAGTGTGGGGCCGCCCAATGTTTTGCCACCCAAAGGCTCGTCGGAACATCCACTTGGCGTGTGGTTCGACACGAAACAGATCCAGTAGACTGCAACTTCGTAATAAACTAACTGCTTTCGAAGCAACAGATTCAATATCCAATTCGCTGTACTACTGTAGTTCTACGGAGATGGCCATTTATTCTGCCTTGCCGGTCGTCTAGGCAAACGTATGCTACTAGCAGTCTTGGACGTCATCCGACAATTGAGTTCTTCAAGTGTACTTCAAGAATGTATTGGCGGGAAACTCATCGGATACTGTACTTGTACCAACCTCAGGACCTGTTGAGGTAGGCAACACTGGTACACTACATGTATTACCAGTGGTAGTGTATGCAACAGAAGGAAAATTTGCAGGATGATGCTCAGATCGACGAGAAATACCGCGTGGTAAGCCACCCTGGCTTAGTACATGTAACCTGAAACTCGGCGCCAAATACAAGTCCGCGTGTGGCTGTACCGATCCTGGACGGCGCTCAGTCAATTCGTCTCATCCGACAGGCAAATCAAAGCAAATATTGTCGGACAATCACCTCAAGGATACTTCAAAACGAGGAACGAGACCGGAATTCCACCACCACGATGTCCAGCAGTGTCGCAGCCTCAGGATACCCACCAGACAGCCTGATCATCGACCGTCGAGTCAACGAGACACCTGAAACTCACCTCTTCTTGAAGACGCAGAAGAAGTTCTTCTGCGTCGAGCATCACTGGGTATCTGATCCAGTAGTGTGTACATGCAATTCATAGCAAGAGAATTTCCGTGGACAATGGTACAGTAGTTGTCAAGAGCTACCGTATCCACTCAACCAAATGCTGTACAGTACTGTCCGCAGCGACTTGTCTGCAGACGTTCCCAATCCGTAGAGCAGGGTGAGATCTACAGAAGCTCTGTCAGAACTGCACTTGCTCAAGCCTACCACCGGATGTCGTTCAGTCGCCTTGGGAGTTAGTCAAAGCGGCATCACCGAAAGAGACCATCTCGGTGAGGTCAACGGCCACCTCCTCTCCAGAATCAGCAGCATTGGTACCCCGAAATGTTAAACATACCAACGGCGCTAAACTCCAACGACGCCTGCACTCGCAGCTTCGTGCTCGTCATTGATAGCGAGTTGCCTTCAAGTGAGGGCCCCCGTTCCGGCTCGATTAAAGTCGTTCGCCTCGGATTCGCAAGGTGCGTCCTCGTCTGTCCTCCGCTCCGAGACGATCGGGTCGACGAAAGTTGGACGAACGCGAACCAGGAATCTGCAGCTCGGAGGCTCTGAGCCAGTGTCCAAGTGTTGTTGTGAATCAACTTGTGTGAAGCCTTGAAGGCATGCGCTGCTGTCTCAAATCGCATCCCACTGCGTTGGCGCTGGATCAAGCCTTGATGACGACGCCGAGCCACAACGCGCGACGAGTGCTACAAGTCGCGAGCCCAGCGTCTCCAGCCAAAAAGGCCACCACAGCAGCTGCTGCAACTCGAAAAAAGGCAACAACGGCATAGGCGAGTGAGCATGTCCACGGATGGCTCTGGTCTTGACATTAAAATTCTTCAGCAATGGTCCTATGAAACGTACGAGTAACGACTGCAACTGCACTGTTCAGTGGTACGTGAAGGTATATGTGTTGTTCCAGTATTAACGGCGATGTCAAATCGTAACGGCAGACGAAGCGAATAAGAAGTGCAATACCATACAAAATGTATCGGCCAAATGAGCCCGTGCATAATGCAGCACTTGAGTCAAGGCCTCGATGCTATGCTAGTGGGCTGGCAACTAAAATTTGAGTGCGCAGTTCCCGAACGTTACGAGTTCTCGGTAGATGGTCAATATTTCGAGCTCAGCACGAGCTGTGGGGCGTGGAAAACACTCTTGAAGCTGCTTCCGCGATAGCAGACGCGGTGGTTGTCTGCACTGTCAGAAACGAGGCTGTCAACCTCTCTGAGCCTCGAGGCAGAAGCGCCAAGCACTCGCAGTGAGAAATGACCAACAGAGGCTGGTGCACTGCGCGCTGCCCGCCATTGAGCCCCAATCCATTCACTCTATCACGGAGCGGCGGCCGTGGGATCGTAAGCCTCGTCTTCTCTCCGCATCGCGCCTCGCAGTGGTCTCTTCACTTGAGAACTGAGCTCAAAGGCCTGAGCCCAATGCCTTTGCAACAACGGTCGTCCGAGTCATCCATCACCGACCGGGACCGTTCCCGTACGTCGTCCGGTTCGGCATCTACGCGCGTGGAGCTCACGCGACGTCTGACACGGCAAGTTTATGTGGGGTCCATGGAGGTGCCCCCGGATGCTGTGGGTATCGACAAACCGGCCCCGGGGTCGCTCACGGTGGCGGTCAAAGTGCGGGCGTTGACACTCGATTCCGATCGGAACGGAGGCGGCGGTCTCCGGACGTGGCAGGAATGGCGCACGGTACAGCGACTACTGGCCCTCGAGCGGGAGGCCGACAATTACGCCGCCTTGAACAGGAACAGGAACAGTGTCAATCGCAGCATCTTGGACGGACGACGTCACCTGATCCGGTACTACGCCACGAGCGTCGAGAGCGAATCCTTCCGCCTCATCATGGAGTTCTGTCCCGGAGGCGATCTCCTTTCGCAATTGATCAGTCGAGGCGCGTTGGGGCCGCAGCCGAGTCAACGGGTCCCGCAACAAGAAGCCCGGCGATGGGTTCTGCAGCTCGCACGGGGCTTGCGATATCTCCACGCGAACGGCATCGCCCACCGTGACTTGTGCCCCGAGAACATTCTGATCAGCAGCACGGGCGACGTCAAGATCTGCAACTTCGGTGCTAGCACCACCCGAGCCGCAGAACTCTCGCGAGACCGCGTGGCGGGCAACTTGCACTACACAGCACCCGAAGCCGTGAGCGGCACTTGGTACGACCCCGTGCGTGCCGACGTGTGGTCTCTAGGTGCGGTCTTTTTCGTCCTGTTGACTGGGTCGCCCCTGCTGCGACTACCGTTCCCGGAATGTCGTGGCTTTGAGCTCGTCAAGACCGTGGGGTGTCGAGGGGTGCTCAAGCTGTGGAATATGGATCGCCTCTTCTCGGCCGCTACGATGGATCTACTCGCGAAAATGCTCACAGTGGACCCAACCAAACGGCTTGGGAGCATGAGGGAAGTGTTGGAACATCCGGCGATGCTCGCTACGGCTCACACCGAGGGGAGTCTCATTGCAGTCTGACAATAAAGTTATGAAGAAGTGGGGAATTTAAGAGGCACCAAGATTCATAAGTGCCGCCATTCAAGTAACAAGTAAAAGGAGTTAGTTATGGTATATGTCAAGGATAATACAGTTCAATTCAAGACATTCAATGAGGAAGATGTGGACGCTTGAGCTGAGCTGTCTGCTCTTGAAGACGTCGACACAACCAGGTACGGCGTGTTTAACATCAGTAACGCTGTCGAGTTGAGGTGAACGGATCCGAGTCCGGATGCACATCAACTTGATCAACAGCGCCGGAAAAGCTGGCTTCGCGAGTTGTTGCGTCGAGTTGAATCCATCTTTTCAAGCAAATCAGCCACAGATGCTGGCACCGCACTGCAGTCTGTCCATGAAAAATGCTCGAGAGCGACGCATTGCCGCGAGAAGCTCCGACTCTTCCTGTGCTTGAGAGAGTTGTGCAGGTTGGTCATTGTCCTGTCGGGAATCAAGTTTCGAGTCTTGGTTGTCATCCTGTCAATTCTGCGCGTGAATGAGCGAACGATGATTGCGTCCGAGCACTTCAATTACTAAACGGATTCGCTGACACTATGACGAACCAATTCGTCCATGTCAACGTGCCCTTGCTGCCCTGCGTCTGGAGAAATCCACAAGCGCCTCACGACTTTCCATCAGAGAGATCGACGCCGCATCTGATGCGTTGACAATTCGTGTTGACATCCGAGCCTCCAAATTGGAGTCCAATGCCACGCCACTGCGTATACGACGGGCTCATCCAACACGACTTGGCGAGTGCAATGACCAGCAAAAAGCGTGTTGTCTTTCGAGTTCCTCCAGGCGTTAAGTCGTTTGACGCAAAACTTCAAGATAACACGCACTTCGATGTACAATGTTGCCAAAACGTCATGGAAGAGAAGCTCCAACATACGTTCATCCATTCTCCTGGATTCAATTTACGCGTGCATACAAAATCTCGCGTATAGTGTTGATCATCACTTTGCCCCAGTCTCCGATTCCAGACTCAAGTTCCTGTTGAGCAAGTGGTGCAACAGGAAACTCAGGTCGATGAATTCTCAAGTACCCTGCACGTCGCATAGTGATCAACCAATTCCTCTTCTTCATCAGTTTGTTCAACATCTTGATTCTCCATTGTCGATTGTTTCTTCTGTTTATTCGCTGTCATCACTACAGCGCCTGAAATGTCCTTGCGAATGTGTTCTGACGGACGGTACGGATAAAGTTCATCCTCATCCACGCAATCTGAAGCAACTATCGCACACGGCTCACCACCAAACCTGGGGTCACCTTTTTCAAATAGCTGCACAAACACGACAGTATTCGTCTCCGTAGTGATCCCGTTGTTGTCAGTCGACAAGATGCGAGAATTGTAGGCTGATCCTTCCAACATGTCATAGTCATCACGCACGGCAACATGGCCCAATCGCTCCGAAATGCTGATCTCCATGTTCGTGAGATAAAACCAAATCGCATCGTACACCTGCTTCAACGATTGCACACCAGGAAAATGCACCACAGTATTCCCCAAGCAGCAAACATCGCCATTGTCCGTCTGGAATATTTCACTCGAATTTTTACCTCGTCCTTCAGGAGTGTGGCTGTTACTTGCTACCACATAGTCGTAAGCATTCTGTAGTTTCTCCTCTCGGATGGCTAGTAATGTAGTTCTCCGCTCACGGATGTCCTTCTTCAGACAAATGCAAGTGCACAAAGGATTCGAATACTGGGCTCTCTAAACAAACATAACAATCAACAGTGAGCTCAATACATCACAACCCAAACAGTTCTTCTTCTCACCATGCACTCGGTCATTAGAGATTGCGCAGTAGCAACAGCCAAACTCCGTTGTTTAGCTGTAAGGACTAGCACCTTCGACTTGGCTTCTGCTTGTTGCATTCCAGGGTCCACAGATAACGAAGATCCTGCTGGCATCCCTTGAGTCTTGAGTACTGCCAATTGAGCTTCCAGTTGAACGATCTCCTCTCTTAGTGCTTTCTGTTCTTCCTGCAACGTAAAAAAAAAAAAATTAGCCATAAGGCGTCAACATTGCTAGAATACAATGCTTACGCGACTGACCTTGCAGATGATGTACGAGGCCTTGCGCTTCTTAGCTGACCATGGTTCAAGTGAATTTTGACTGTCGGCTGAGATGTTGCTGTGTTTGGACTTGTGTCGTGGCATGACTGAGGTTCAAGTGTGAGGTGATCACCGAAAATCTTGAAATGAGTTTGTTCGCGTTAAACCCTTGGCAGGTTACCAGTATTAATTTGACTGCAAATCACCTCACCGCTGACGTGTCCTGAGAGATCGTCAAATGGAAGGCTGCAATTCAACTGAAGCATCAACAACTGAATAGTGAGAGGATAAACTAACGTTGTTTTCGTCACGTTCTGGCATACAAAATCTCTCGCATCGCCTTGATCATAACGTTTCCCCAATCAGCAATTCCAGCCTCCAGCTCTTGTCGTGCAAGCGGAGCAACGGGAAA
>NBNE01000412.1:0-23602 GCA_002215365.1 Phytophthora megakarya
ATCCATCATTCCGTTGGGTTGATCTTGGGTCATCTGCAGTCGATCTTGGGTCATCCATAGTCACCATCGCTCACCAATGTTGTCGCACGTTAAATCTTGGGGGGGGCAACTTGATATCTTGGTCTGGAGTGGGACTCCTGTTGCCTGGCCCGTCTCTATCTCGCAATCCGACAGGCAGGGTTGCTTTTCTCGCGAGATCTTGATCGTACTTTACCACAAACTCACCCGAAAGTGAGAATTCTATCGTGTCCTACACGACAACTGGTGCCGCGACCCGGGATTGGATAACATTCTGGCGTTTCGGTTGTATTCAGGTTAGACCCCAAACGAGCTTTCGAAAGAAAAGGAAAGAAGAAAGGCAAGTCTAGATGGCGACAGGAGACACGTCAGCGGTACCAGCAACGTCGATGAAGTCCGATGCTTCGGGGCACTCAAGGAGCTCGTATTCGACGTCAACGATTTCTCGTATGACGTCGATAACGAACGCTCGGTGAGCTTCGACGATTTGGTTGACTTCTCTGACGCCCAGGAAGACGATGAAGACGACTACCTAGAAGAGAAGACACCTGTTTCAGAGCTTTCGGAAGGCGCTGTGGTTCCAGTAGAGGGGTGAGGGCGCTCACACGCAACCTCGTCGGAGAGTGGGAAGAAGTGGCCGGCCCGGCCATGGATTAGGATGATGATGGGTCCGACGGAGCGAAACCGTCGTCGGTGACTGGGAAGGCACATTTGAGTCAACTGGCTTCCGGCCTCCAATCAACGGAGACACGCCGGGAGCGAACAAGGTTATCGGACAGACCTTGGAACTGATGAAACCCAAACGCAGCTAGATGCAGATGTTTGGACCGACCTTGGTTCGGCAGGCAGTGTGGATGGTCCTTCGAGGCGAGTTGATTGTACCGATTAAATCATCGAGCACTCACCAAGTAGCCCTAGACATCGTTACGCTCTTGAGGGCTATGGGATGTGAGCCTCAGAGTTTCCCCTCAGACGCTGCGCTTGAGGATTGGGCGCCTGCGGATGCGGGCACGGCCTTGCGCAAGTTGAAGAAGAAGTTGCGTACGGCATTTGGAGTAGAAAAGATTGCTTCCAGGTCGCCAAGTGGTAGTTCGACAAGCGTTTATGCCAGCTGAACCATCGCAGATTCTATTCCCTCAGACTCCCGTTAAGGCTAACGAAACTGTGCAAGAGGTGTGCATAGGATCCCCGTATATGCACGACTCACACATGGAGACTACGTGGTCCGTAAGTCGCCAAGAACGGGTTTTGAAGGAGGACGAAGGTTCTAAGCGAACGCCCAACATCTACCGGGGCCAAACCCAGCAGGCAGGATCGACGCTATGATCTGAACGAGGACTCGTCTTACGAAGGCGATGACCTTTTAGATGTTGATTGCCTCGAAGGAGACCTGACCGAGGAGTGGGCACGACAGATTCACGAACTAAGTGCAAGGAAAGCGAAGAACTCGACGTCCAGGCTGGAAATGGCCAGCTTGGAAACATCAAATAGTTCTCCGGCTATCGAAATAAGAGTGAGAAATCCATGCAGTGGCTCCGCATATTCATCTACGAAATGAAAGGAACGCATACTCCATCGAATGACTGGTGTATGACGTTCGAGTTGGGTCTGCAAGACGGCGCCTTGAACTTTTACCGTCAGCTACCGCGCAAGACTCGACATACATGGAAGCTGTTGAGCGACGCATTTATCAAGTACTATTGCTCCAAATTCGACCAGTCTGCGAAGGCTAGGTATTACTCTGCAAACCGAGAAGACAAGGATCATCTGTGTGTCTACCTTAACCGATTCAATGGTTACGCCCGCAACGTTGGAGTACAGTTTGAGAATGGAGGACGCGAGTCCATGAATCACGTCGAACACTTTCCCGATACGTGTGACGACAGAGGCCTCGAAGAATGCCTGTGTCATGTGAGAGTGAAGGACATCCATGACCTCGATGATATAATTAATGACGTTCTAAAACGCAGGGACCGTAAGACAAAACGTGAAACCTCGGTGAGGCGATCTCACAGTCACGACAATGGTCGGCGACGTGATAGTGGGAGGAACGAAGACTCGATAAGTGTTTACCGCCGGGGCAACCACCACCGAGATGACCGGCGCAGGGATGCGTCACCCTCCCGGCCGAGGGTTACACTTGCGGATGCCCTGTCTGACTTGGTAATCGCCCTGAACGAGACTTCGGTGGGGCTCAATACGAGTCAATCAGGGCAATATGATCATGGATACGAGACAAACGAGGACTCACTTGGCGATGAGAAAACCGCAATGATGACGACAACTACTCCAATGGTGGTTCTGAGTATGGCTATCCTACAGAAGAAGAGAGAGAGATCTCGTAGCGGCGGCGAACGAACATGAACGCCGCGCGGCTGCAGAAGGGACGTTTGCTCGGTCTGACCACCGTCGAGCCAAGGGTGATGGTAACTTCGGCTAACGACAAGAATGACACTCGCGACAACCGCAACGGACGGCAATAGTACGAACCTTGCGCAGCGTGTGGAGGATTGACTCACTCCGTCCAATTTTGCTACAACCGGTTGCAAACTGCGCAAGAAAATGCACGATGCTGAGAAATGGGAAGCTTTCAACGAGCTCGCTAGTCTCCTCCGATCGAACGTCGACAAGAACGATCTGACGCTAATGTTGCAAAATGTGGCGTACGGAAGTCATTTAAACTAGGCAGCCCGCCAACCGAAACTATGTTGGTTCCTATCGGGCTGCCACATCTAACCGAACCTGCAGTGGACGCGGACTAATTGTTTGCCTTTGCAGGGGAAGTAAACTGACCCGAAGACCGCAAATTTGGAATTGTGAATACGACGGAAATTGGATATGAAAAAGATGGAAACCTCAGTGAGAAGAGGAAAGAAGGATCAGAAGTGGTAGAACGAGATGGATATGTGACACAGGCCTCGGCTTCAAGTGTGGATCCGTGTGGAACGCACCCACGAAACCTCTTCAGGCATCGAAACCGTTGCCAGATGAGAGATAAGGGTGGTGATCGTCCCAACGGTACGTCAAACGGAAGAGGATGAGAGTAGTGGAGATGCACGAAAAAAGATTCTGTTGGACACTGGAGCTAATGCTAGTGTGATTTCAGCAGCGTATGCCATGCGGTTACGTCTGCGAGAAGTCCCAAACCATAACCATAGTTCAGAAGTACGGGATATAAACCCCCGTGTTTTGGAAACACGGAGACAGGCACCCGTAAAAATTACCCTACGATGGGAACGAGTTTACGAGTTCGAGATGCGGATAATGGACCACAGTGCGGGCGTCGATGTAGTCCTAGAAACGGATTTTATGATTCCGGCAGGAGTGCGGTTGGACTTGTTCCACGGAACGGCGCAGTTACCTGACGAAGTTGTGGTACCAATGGTGAAGTCTGTCGGCACGGCCTACGAACGACCCCATAGGGAACATGCTATTGACGGTCAAACAGAGTACTTATGTGTCTCACGGGGCGAATGGCGTGAATTAAGACTATCCCGTAGGCGACCATCTCGCGCGACGCATGAATTGTGGATTAAAAGGACCCGACAATTAGTGCCGACAGTAATAGCGTCACGTGGAGGCCGACCCGTGTGGATTCATTTGACTTAGTGTATCAAACACTCCTCAGTGGGTATTATGGGTACCTCGAGGCGAACTTCCTCGCGAGGTCGGATATGTCAGGCTTAATTCCAACAAGTACAACGAATAACAGGTACTTGCGTATGTCGAAAGTCGCGACGAGACTTTAGTTCGCAAGGAGAAGGAGTTGTACTAGTGCTGGTTGTCTGAAAGGCCGCCAGCGGTGTAACGTCGGACATATCGAATGCCTGAACGGATTCTAGAGAGGCCAGCCAAGCCTAGGTGGCATCTGAAGAGACGAGATTAAAGAATTTGAGGTCAGTCGAGACAGTCACTGGTGAATGTCGTAGGGTTACACCACACACGGGTGATGAAACTTCTCTTGCCGTAGACGACGATAATTACAACTCTGCTGGGGCATATCAGGGGCGGACCGCGCATTCAGATCACATGAGGTGGTATCTGAAGGGTTGCGATCGGATTCTAAGAATATTAAACGCGTGACCGAGTTTTCGTTCTCGACCACCAAGAAGGGGATGCAGTCATTCCTCGGTGCGCTGAATTATTACAGCAGGTTCATCCCGGATTTCGCGGTATATGTAGCCGCGTTGTACCAACTAAAAGATGAAGACTTCGAACCCGTTGGCGACCTGTCGACCGCCCGATAGAGCTTTGCGAAGTTGCAACAGAAGATTGGCGACGCTCCGAATTTGCGCCACTTTGATCGCGGAAAAGACATACATGTGCCGTTGTTCGCAGACGAGTGAGAATTGAGTTCGACGCTAATGCAAGAACATGAAGGAAAGATGCATCCAGTCTGGTTCTGTGGACGTGTGCTAAAAGAAGCTGAGATGAATTACCACTCAGCCGAGAAAGAGGTGCTAGCACTGTTGCTGCTACTGAAGACATGCTTCACTCAACTTGCCGGTCGCACAATCCATGTGTACACCCGTTTTTCGACATTAGAATGGGTACATATATCGAAGACACTGTTCGGTCGAACGGCCAAGTTTGCTGTACTGCTGTCACCTTGGCATTTGATGGTCAACCGAGTGAAAGAGAAGCATTGGGCCTTCGCACAGCTAGTGCAAGTCGGTCTAACAAGATTTGTCGATTTAGAAGATTCGCTGGCGACGGTTCCGCCATCTACGAAAATATCGTCTACCGTACGGCGGGATCCCCAGCTTCTGTACGCACGCCTACCGAAGTCTCACCACTGATTTGTGATATCCTTCGACGGGTCCGCCATGACTGAGAAATATGGCGGGTACGGCAGTTGCTCTTGCATTTTGCGGCGTTTACCCACTGGACTATAGTGGCCGGGGCTAGTGCCTATCTCGAAGCTACGACGGTACATATGACCGAATACTCCGGTATGTACCGTGGTGTACAAGCAGCTTTGGACCACGGCGCTACCGAACTGGTAATTGTTGGGGTTTCATGACTGGCAATCCAGTAGTCACTAGGGGTGATCGCATACAAGCAGGACTCACTAATGACACAACTCAACCACCACCGAAAGATGGTTGCCGGCCTCAAGTCTGTTAAATACCTACATGTCGTACCCGCGTACAATGCAGCCCCAGACTCACTGGCTACTGAAGCACTGAAAAAAGGCGTCCGTTACGATAACGTCAGAAGCTCGGTTGTTTGAATTAGCATCGTCGAACAGGATCCATGAGGTCACCTATGAACGCCCAACGAAGATTCGGAGGACGAACCTTCGGTCAATGCTGTACACTCCCAACTTTAAGTGCGACATTCGCGACACGCGAAACAGCCGAATTCTCTGACGGGATGCCCGACAAGAGCGACCGAACACCGTCGCAAGAATTTTTCGATTTTGTGCGAGAGGGCAGCGGAGAATTCGGAGACCTAAGGGTAACGACCAGACAGCAGGCGAGGTCCGTCCGCATACGCGTCAGAGTCGCAGATGAATCTTCGGCCTAAAGCGTACACGAGTTTGCGTTACGAGCCAGGTCCAACGATACCCCGACAGAAACCTCAAATAGTGAGAATCAGGAAGAACGAAGGGAAACGAGATCTACACCCGCATCGCACAGCGCCGATAATGTACACCCTCTGGAGATTAAAAAAGAATGATGAAGAAGGATCGCGGTCCCTCAAGATGAAGAGCTGTCATGGGCGAACTTAAAGACCGTTCTCCGTATTGACGAGGCGACGTTGACATACTGGGCAGCGAGAGACGCGTGGAAGATCGCTGACCGCTTTGTTCTTAGTGAGAACGGCGTGCTTTACTACCTAGAAACGAGACTTCTGAGAGGTGACCACCTGCAAGAGAAGCCAGCACTGCGTCTAGTGGTACCCACCACGATGATTCAAGAGGTATTACAAAACTGCCACGACTCGCTGGAAGGTGGTCATCAAGGTATCGCACGAACCTTCTACCGGGTGAAATTGGATTACTACTGGATCGGTCTATACGCAGATACCGCAAACCATGTACGCTCTTGTCCCGACTGTAGCTCGAGTAATAGCCGACCGAAGCTTCGCGGGTACTTACCTGGCAACGTTCTGGCAGGGCGACTATTTCAAATCGTGTCTATGGCTTTCGTCATACCTTTGCCGGAGGCTCCGTGAGGGAACACAGCGCTATTGTTATTTCTGTGCGCATTCACCGGAATCGTAATGGGTAAAGCCATGGCCAACGCTACCGCCTTACAGGTAACACAAGTGTTTCAAGAATGCGTCTACCGAAGATTCGGAGCGCCGTCGTTGATCAGACATAATCGAGCCCACGCTTCCTGAGTGAGGTCTTTTGAGCTTTTACCAAAATGATACAGTCGAGGTCTAGAGTAACATTAAGTTACCACCCCCAGGCAAACGGCCAGCGAGAACGGTCCGTCAAAACAGTTATGCAGTTTGTGCTTGTATACGCGGAAGATCCGCTGCAGCAGGACTGGGACGACATCGCTGAGAAGTTGATCTTTGTGATTAACGAATTGATAGATGTGACGAGAAGGGAGACACCGTTTTATCTTGTTCATGGGTGGGGTGCACTGTCTACTCTCAAGGCAATGTATTCGCCACTTCACCGAAGCTTTGACCGACAGTCAGATGCCCTGGCCTGGCGCCGGGAGGCGATCCACCAACAAGAGATTGCATTGAATATGGCAAATAGTACCAAGCGGCCGAGAAAACTCGGAGAGCTCAGAAGCATAACGAATTGTTAGGTATGATTGAAAAGCCGCGATTCCCAGAATGGATCAGTGACGCACCGGAATGCTTCCAAAATATAGGTACACCTTCCTCCAACAACACTCACTTCGTTACGAAGACTTAGTAGGCTTATTTGGGGTCGACACAAGAACCCGAATGCCTTAGTACGATCCGTTGCACAGGATTGGTCTGTGTTTCTGTGTACTGTGTTTCCCGCAGGTCAACCACTACAACCTCGGCAATCCTAGTCACGGGCAGGACTAGGATGCCCACACACACTCAATATACCACGCAGTCCCAACAGCGGGAGGGTACCGACCTTATACAGCTCTATACGTGGGTGCCGGGGTTAATCCCGCGCTGAATTAATAAGAATGACGAAGCCTTGCCTCTTAATGTATGGCGAAGACTCGTAATCTGTCGATGTGCCTCCCAATGTATGGCGAAGACTCGTAAACTGTCGATCCGCATCCCAATGGATGGCAGGATCTCAATGGCGAAGACTCGCCCTAATATCCAATACGCACTGCCAAATCTCTTGGCTTTGCCACGGGCGTACAACACAGAACACTAGTTCGCGTGCACACCGACAGGCATAATCCTACCTACCAAGTACGACACTACACCACACAGGGCTTACCGCTGAGTCGCCGGACTTGACTCTTGAGGTTGGTGGGGAAATCGGTTCTGCTGATCTAATCATTAATGCTCCCTATAGTCATATACAAATATCAAGTATAAACGCGTCCGTTATGGAACTCCCTAAAATTCTTGTTGGTCCGACGAGTCGCGAGGCTTTCTTGGTCATGGATCTTGAGCGGTTTCACGTGCCGTTGAGTCTGGTCGTTGGAAATAGGACATGCCGAAGGCTCAGCCCCTTGATAAGCCCGTTATTAAGGCTCGGTCTTTGGCGTGGTCCTGTTTCCTTGATTCTTCGTCACCGTTGATTCTCGACCAATGAGAACCACTCAGCTTGGCCGTCAGTTTTCGTTGACAGAACTGACCACAACTCGACCTCCCATTTTTCGTGGTCCTTCTTACCGTTGGTTTACTAGTAATTTACTACACCATATCAGACCGTTACACCAGGTGATGGATAGCGGCAGTGACCGAAGATTCGAATGAGACCTCTGTGGGCGAAGCAAAGTCTCTGTTTAAGGATGGCGACCGCATTCGGTTGTACATGGAGCGTGTGAAACCCGGATTGTCGAAGAAACTAGCGCACCAATGGCACGGACCCTTCCGCGTTAAAGAAAAGGTTCAAGAGTTCGCTTATGAACTCGACCTGCCGGACCGAAGCGCTTACAGTTGAAGCATATTGGACAATCGAGTCCCATTGTTTACAAGCAAAGAACGAGCCGTCAGCGAATTCAAGGTGACGTGGATGGGCTACGACGAACCAACATGGGAGCCTGCATCTAATTTGTCGTGCGGCGGTCTGCTGTACGATTACCTCTGCGAGCAACGCCGCGACCGAAGGTTACAAATGGTTCATGTCGCAGACGAAGATTAGACACGATTCGAAACGAATTGTCTATGGGGTCGGTACAGCCCACGGCAACAGACGAAGGAAGCTACTGTACCGAACTTGCGTATTTTAGATATTTGTGGGGTCGGAGCACAACTTTGTTGAACGAGTTGTATCGAGGTGGGAGGCACGAACTCTCGTGGAAATGAAATTGGCACTACGAACGAGAACAAGCTACTTAGATTAACTTCAGATTACCAAAATGCTAAGCAACCTACACAAAACGAGTGTGAGCCTATTTAGAAGCAAACGACTGACTCGTCGCTATTTAGACGAACGTGTCGAATTTTGGGAGCATGATCTCTTCAGGTGGTTTCTCAGTCGCGTGGATATCCTTCCCGACATTGGAAGAGACCACTGAAGAACCAGTTGCGCTCTCTCCGGACCCCACGGCATCAGCCTCCACGTGAGATAAAAGGAAGGAAGTCTCGTTCGGCGCCTCCTGGACTTCTTTCGACCTAGATTCCTGGCCCAATGAGCTCTCCGAAGCTTCGGCGGGGGTCTTGTCGGTGGTGGCAGGTTTTTGAGTAGAGTCACCAACGACAGAAGGATCGGTGACACAGGGAGCTTCAACGTCAGCATCCGCATACGACGGACCCACAACAATACGAGACGCAATAGCTCTGTGAATCCAGGCAGGTGGAACAAAAAGGGGAACCTCCGAGTTACTTGGGGCGAAGAAGGTGTTATAGGGATGCTCGGCTGGAGCATCGACCCAACAATTTTGCAACGGTTGCTGCGCACCCAATCCCCGTAACTCACGGGACCAATTTCGTGTCTGTGGCGCCCACTCCAGAATCTCGAACGAATATTGCAAATGCCTGGGTTCTAGATCTATGTGGGCTGCTCTGGTGGACCTTTATTGTCAGTACTCCACTTCCATATTCGTGCAATCTGAATGAAGTTGGTGGTGTGGAGCTACCAACCGAAGTCTCGACCTGTCCCGCAGCATCTCCAGAATCCAAAGAAACCTCAAGCTCAGCTAAGTCAACGTCGACGTCATTTAAGAGCTGAGAAATCGGAACTGCGGGCCGAGGTGTCGGCCCCGTCGATGACCGAAGCAAGGACGAGACTGGCTGCTCCTCGGAATCTGAGGGAGGGGTCGGTAACCTCTCTTTATTCGCGGACCGCTTATTAAGGAAACGACGTGCAGTACCGGCGGATTTTAAGTGTCCAAGACCAAGTCATTGCCGGTCATCTCCATCTCAAGACTCTCCTTCACTCATCGGTCGGAAGCGAACGAGATGCTCCTTCGAGGACGCCCGTCCTTGCGAGGGGGGACAAAATAAGAGAGGATAATGGACTTGAATCACCCTTCTGAGCCTCGGTGACGCCCTCATCGGACGTCAAGTCAACGACTTCAAACTCGGACTGAGGCACCGAGGACTCCGTAGTACCAGAAGGAGGAGGGAGCTCTTCCCTTGACTTTGACTCTAAGTGAGAAACCTCGCCGTTAGAGCCACCACCCATGACGTCATCAACTTCGTGACCGAGTCCACCGTCGGAGTAGGCCGTGCGTGTTTAGGGGCAGAGGTATCGGTTGCACTAGAGGTCGGAACAGCCTCAACAGAACTTGAACTCGCCTGAGAACTAGAGTCAGTGTAACTGGCCCCGCGAACTAGCTTTGTCGAGGGACGACCGAGGCTTCGTGAAGGCGGAAGCTTCGAACGCGGCATAACCCGAGGCGCGGGCGCATGAGAGAATTGGCGCGAGCACCGGTATTTACGGTGGGGCTCTCCAGCGTCGGTGTCATCGAACAGTCCACTTCGAGCCACGACCGAAAGTTCTGACGAACCACGAGACTGAAGGGTGACGTGATTAGAACCCCCAGAAGTTTCGGTAGTACTCTACAGTGGAGCAGTCGGTTGTTTAGGCCGACCCACCGAAACTTCGGTGGATGACGATTTCAAATGCTGCTCGGCGTCCGAACACCCACTGACAGAAACCGGCGGTCAAAGCCGGAGGAAACCAGCGCGGTCGTCACCGAGACCGAGCAACCCCCAGTTTATGTTTCTTGCAGAAATGCCGGCAGTAGAGAGCACGAGAGCGTCAGCATTTCAAACAATTCTCGGCTGAGTTGCGCCACAAAATCGAATTGGCGCGGCAAAAACTCGCATTTTCGACCAATAATGGCTTCTTTCTCTGCGATAGAGAGCTAATCGACCCACGGTCGTTCTCGTCCAGATATTGTCGGAGCTTCGTCAACTTTACGTTGTATACCACGAGACCGGCATTCACTCTCTCGCTTTTCTGTTCGACATACCGCATGGCGGCAGCGCAGTCGGCTTCAGAAGTACCGTAGCGGCATTTCAGCTGCTGCAGAACGTAAGTCTGTCGAGCGATTGTGGTGAAGTGAATCGGAAAATTCACGTGGATACGATTGATTGATTGAGTGACGGAAATGCAACAAGGGCATTATCCGGAACAATGACTACATATCCGGATCTGGCTGGACCGGATCCTGCGTGACGATCGATGGCTAGTGGTGGGCCTGGATATATGGATATATGTATCTGGGAGATATGGACATGAAGGTGCCACCGAGGATCCGGAATGGGAAGGCTCGGATCCGCGAGTGAGGAAAGTTTGCGAGTACCCGTAACGTTTTACAGGGTACGCGGAGCCGGATCCGCAGTGAAACATCAGGATCACGCCGGGTCCTGGGCGTATACGTAATAAGGGGTCTCTGGAGACTACAGATCACGATGTTTTGTTGGTGATCAAGAAGGTCAAGTGGGGATCCGGATCCGGCGGATCCGACTTTGGAGTGTCGACATAAGATGATTACGTGCAGATCCTGAGAGATAGCAGCTGTTCCCCATAAAAGCAGTAATCAGACATGCGGATCCTGCGCTGTAGAGCTAAGACAGACTACGATATAGGACTTAGGGATAACAGAGAATTGAATTTGCATCATTAGGCACAAGTGGTTGGTTTCTTTATTTGACCCACACTTAGTGTATTATGGACACCTCGGATCGGGACATTACATGCACCCTACAAAGTGATCCACGTGTTAATGGTATAACGTCTAGCGTTAGTTTGGATAACGAAATACTATATTGGCCAGATCCGACTACCTAGTGACTTACTTTATACGTGCAAACTCCGGATCCGCGGCATTTATTGCTTGGTCGTCGATCCTTCGATTTCTCAGCAACAACTCAAGATCCAGTCATCGGAGACTGCAAGCAAGTAAAGGGATCTCAAGATCACGAACAACAAAGGGCTCAAGGACAACACGCCAAGGCAACCAACACGGCCCGGACAAGATCCGGCCACCGGTGATCTGCACTCGAATATTCGTGCAGAACCCGGATCCCCACTATCGACAGCTGAGCGAAGACTTCCGTGCTGCTGATCACATCCCTGCGTCCCGCCATGACGCCCGATTTTCATTCAGTTGGACAATCTCCTGGTAGTTACCGGAGGAGCAGATCCAGCCTTACCGACGGGTACACAAAGTGATGAAGGTCAGCTGATCACGGATCATAGGAGTACCCCCTCCTTTAGTCGGTGTCCTGGGCACAATGGCAAGCTGGATCCAGCATCTTCGCAGATTTTGCTGATCAGGCTCCATCACAATGGTTCACGTGCCCGGATCTTCTGATGACTCGGGATTTCACCGTGAGTCTCAAGAAGATGTTCAAGTGAAGACGGAACAAGGGAACTAGATGTCGTCGGATGCCAGAACGACGGCAACATCGCCGAACGCTAGATCTGCGGATCGGCAGAGTGCCAGGAGGCACTCTGCGACGGAAGCGAGGCCGATCTGGATCCCAATCCAGATCTGGAAGAGAAACCTCATCCTCCATAGATCTCCGACACTGAGGCCGCGGCGGATCCTGACTCGCGTCAAGATCCGCTAACAAAACAAAGGTGAAGGCTGAACCGTATTCATTTATTGATCAAGATAAGCCAACACAATATATGCTCAAGGATCGGGAAGTCTCGGAATCCGAAGTGAGAAAGCCAAGATCCAAGACTTTGCGGAAGAAGATAAAGGCCCCTGAGTATGAGGATGATGGAGATCAAGACGGATCTAGGTGGTCCGTCGAGGATCTGAAGTACTTGTACCACCGGAAGGAGCTACGCGACTTTGCAAGTCAAGATCCGGTGATGAAGATCCTGAAGCTGAAGCGGATCGCGGAGCCAAAGGATCCAGTAACTGCCCTGGCGATTGTATCCAACAAGCTCGACGCATCAACGGTCCTGATCACGCTGCGGAAGGAAGCCGGCATGATCCCCGGATCCTTCGGGACGGATGATCTGTTCGACCTAGATTTGGCCGTGATACAAGCCACAATCCGAGATCTCTTCGGAAAGCTGAAGATCCTGGTTGGCGAGATGCCCCAGATCGCGGATCCGGTATCATCACCCCAGATCGACGTGGTGGACAACCTGACGGTGTCGTCACACTATGCATCCGCGGCCGAAGACGGATCCGACACCTCATCGGAACCCCGGCGCATGTCGCTGGGACCTTCAGGTGCGGCAATGCTGGAGGCGAGATCCAAGATCGGGCGTCCAAGCCCAGCCAGATCTGGCAGTCAGCCTAAGGTATCAACACCGACTGATCAATCCACAATCACTTCGAGCTCGGATCAGTCAGCTGGAACGCTGCAGAAGTTCTTCAACGCCGCGATGGGTCAGTTCCTAGCTGAACAACAAGCAGCAGGTGCGGATCCAGTCGTTACGGAACCTCAGAACGCCGGATCGCGAGATGTCGACATGGTGTCGAAATCGATCATCGGATCGTGGATCCAATTGGGAATATGATCCGGCCGACATCGACTTCCCGGTACCCGCCCAAGCGGCTGTAGCCACTGCCGCATCCGGATACACTGGATCTACCGTGATCCAACGAGTCCGGATCTCAGTGATCTCGGATCTGAAGGAATTCTCAGGGAAGGATTCGGACGAGGATCGAGCACGAGCTTGGATCAGCAAGGTCAAGTCGGCTTTCACGCGAGAGCAAGCATCAGACGAAGAGAAATGCTTTACCTTCGCCGATCTGCCTGCGGGATCCGCAAAGAACTGGTACCGCCAACTTAGCAGATCCCCGCGTAATAAGTGGAGCGAGCTGCTTCGCCGTTTCCAGTTCCAGTTTTGCGGACTTGAAGTATCAGTGGCGAGGCAATATTACCATGCCTGTCGCAGATCCGATGAACCGCCGCTGGATTATCTATACCGGCTGAACGTTGCCGGATTGCGTGTGCGACTCAAGATCAAAGATGGTAGTACCAAGGATTGGCGTGAACATGTGGATCACTTCATTTAAACACTGGAGAATTCGGATCTGGAGGATCGGCTGACGTTGTTACGACTAATGGATGCGGATGATCTGGAGGAAGCACTTCGGATCGGGCCAAAAGCCGATAGAAGAAGGCTGTGTTCGGATCCGGCAAGTTCCGACAGAAGGCATCCAAGTCTGCACCGTCGGCTCCGGACAAACAAGTGTGACCGATCCAGATCCAGCCTGCTGACTCCGCATCCAATTCTTCCGATGGATCGGACGGATCCGACTCTGAGATGGATAGGCATCGCCGGACCTACGTTGCCGCAAATCAAGAAGTCTTTCCGAAGGAGGAAAGCGAGACTATCATGCCGGATTCGGGACATCAGGATCTGGGATCCATGAACCATATTCACCAGGAGCACCGATCCAAGATCCAGAGTGATGGATTCAATCGTAACCGATTCTCGCACTGCGGATCCAAGAAGCATTGAAATCTTGGATGTTGGAGACGTGTGACTTGTACCAAGTGCGACAAACGAGGTCATCCGGAGGATCATTGCCTTTTTGTGTGTCGCGGATGTGGCGAGCTTCATGACATGGGCAAATGCCCGATGAAGGAGTTTTACAACCAGATCCGCCAATGGTTCAATCCGACCAAACACATGGGTATGCTGCTGGAAGCTGCCGAAAATATGTTAAACTAGGACGCTCGTTCGGGGTGGAAACCTATACGAGGCGAGCGTTCTAGATATTGCATCTATGCATTTGTGCATATACATCGGTAGATCAAGTTAGCAAGCAGCGAGATCTACCCGATAAGAGACGTGATCTGCATCGAAATCATACCTTCGCGATATCCAGTCTTCGTCAAGCTGATGAATATGCCAGATCCGATGTGATCATGACTGTGGATCTTCATCCACAATAATCCAGAGGTTATTGGAAGCAGAAGGATGAGGATCTGTGGTTCAAGCCTGCGGATCAGGAGACTACAACCGAAATCACAAAGCCGGAACGCGGAGTATCGACGATCCGGATCCGCGCTGACATTGGATCTCTTACCGGAAGAATCCAGCGGATACTGGAAACATCATGCTCCTGGTAAGTGGTTCTGTCAAGACCAAGATCGTCGGCAAGATCCACAATGAGAAAGCGATCTTACTCCTAGATACTGGTGCCGAGGTGTCCATTGTGGATACCGCCTTTGCTTGTAAGGTTGGGTGCTACATCGACTCGAATCAGATCCAAGATTGTGTGGGGATCGGCGATAATGTGTACCGTACGGAAGGAAGAACGCGGATCAAGGTAACTCTCGCAGGATTGTTGGTGTATTTCTTCCATATCAGGGTAGGGGATCTCGCTGGACATGAATCTATCCTAGGCATGGACTTCATGGTCCCAGTCGGGATCGGTCTTGATCTCGTTCACGGATCCATCAGCTTGCCCGACGAAGTCCGGATCCAGCTTAGCGGGAGGCGACAGTTTACGGCGACAAGGCCAGGATCATGAATCTTGGGCAATACCTGAGGATCCAGCCAGGAGAATCAGTGGAGCTTCCCTTACGCCTGAGGGCCTCAGATCATGAGAAATTATGGGTCATCCGTGGAGATCATTGGGTGCCCACGATAGGCCATGGTCCAGGGAAGGTCCGATACATGAGGATCACAAACGTCGGTGACCAGGTGTTGATCCTCCATCAGGACTTGCGGATCGGGATCTGGCTGGCCGGCGATCATGTCCCGCGACTGCCAGGTTTCATCTCAGTAGGGTCCCGGTCCTACATAAGGTGGCAAAATTTGGCCCTCGAAGCGACCGTGGATCCCCGATCTGCAGGCCCGGATCCGGATGCTGAAGATCCGCCAAGACCTGCGGTAAAGCGCCCCGACTATGAAACCCCGCGTGAAATACTGCAATGACTAAGGCCGACGGCAATCAAGTGTCTGAAGGGCTGATCAAGTGAAGATCAAGAGGTCTTTGACCACTCATCTTCAGATGATCCGCCGTCGGACAATCCGCCGCTGGATTGTCGACCGTTGGATGTGGCGTCTGTCGGCAGTGATGAGTCGGATCTGTCGTCTATCGCAGATGAAGACTCTATGTCACATGTAGCGACAGTCGTGAAGGCGGTGGACGATCAGGACTCAGGCATATCCGGTATTCCAACGGCGGGTCTGGTCCTGGTCGAAGATCCAGCCGTGAAAACAGTATTGGCAGATGAAGCTCTAAGTGGAGTAACTGGTGCGGATCAAGATCCACCAGTCCAAGAAATTCAAGATCCGAAGGTGGTGATGTTGAAAGGTGATGGGTCACACCCATCATCATTGATGGATGTAGAATCTGGGACGGGCCATAAGTTGGGTGATCCGTTGGACCAGAAGGACGCCATGTCTATGTCGCATAAAAGGACGAGGATCCGGCGGCTGTTCCTGAAGATTAACCTGACACATCGGATCTGGATCTCACTTGGGACTCGGATCAGGATTACGACGAATGCATATATTACCATGAAGGCAGTGATCTCTACGCCGAAGATGTCGACGGACAACTAGCGGTACTGCCCGAAGTCCCAGCAACGACGGAAGACGTGAGGATAGAAGATATTCAAGTGTGCGGATCCGACAATCAGACGCCGGAAGAAATCGACCGACTCCGCAAGCGGATCTGGAAGTTCCGACATCTCCTAATCAGCAAAGGAAATGCGCTCCCACCAGCAGCCCGAGGGGTTGCGTGTGATATTGATGTGGGTGGAGCTCGGCCGGTCGCGCTTAAGTGCCGTAAGCTGCGGATACTGTTCCGAGAGAATTTGGCAGAGTTGATCAAGGGTCTCCTGTCAGCCAAGATGATCAACCACTGAAGATCTCCATGGGCATCGTCGATCGTCGTGATCATCAAGAAGAATGGTGTGGATATACGACTGTGTATTGATTATCGGTTGGTTAGCAGTCTGACACAGCTGATGGTTTACCCGATGCCGCTGATCAACGATCTACAGGAGGATCTCGAGTCTACATTGTGGTATTGCTCCCTTGATATGGCGAGTGGGTTTTGGCTGGTGAAGATGATGGATCGAGCCCCCCTGATCTCGGCCTTTATCACCCCATTTCGACTTTTCGAGTGGAATGGGATGCCTTTTGGGCTGAAGAATGCGCCGCAAATCAACCAGCGAATGATCAACAACGCCTTGTATGGGTTCACTCGGATCCCGAAAACGGCAGGTGATCTGGAGTGTCCGGATATATATGCAAAGCCGGAGAACCTGAAGATCCAGGCAAACCATCGGTAGATCCTACATCGACGACATCTTAGTACCAGAGGATCATTGGGATCAGTTATGTGACCGAGTCGAAGGTCTTCTGGAGACGTGAGGCAAATTGAACTTGTAGATCAGCGTTGTCAAGAGTTTATGGGGCATGCCCAAGGTGGAATATTTCGGTCACAAGGTATCGCACGATGGCTTAGAGGCGAATCCGAAGGATCTGTCGGCATTGACGGATCTCGGGTTTCCCGGATCCCTGTGTGCCAAGCAACCCTTTTGGGTAGCCTGAAATATTATAGTCGCTTCATCGATGATTATGCGATATACGCGTCTGTGCTATCTGAGTTGAGGGCGATCGATTATGCTGCGATGGGTAAGGGCATAAATGGAATATGGATTCAGCTATCACTAGCGTCGGAATCCCCGGATCCGGACATGTTGACTGAGGATCCAACAAGTCCGCATCCCTCGGATCCGGATCCGCGGGGTCCGGATCCCGAACTTAGCAAGCAAGATCCGAACCGGATTGTGTCACGGGATCCGATACCCTACTGCGTGAAGGTGTCGAACCCCGAGAGGGACAGTTTTGCAGATCTGATCCCCGGTGGGTCCATGCTCACAGATCCTTCAAGGTCCTAAAGGAGAAGATCGCGAAGACACCGATCCTGCATCACTTCGATCCTGATCGGCAAGCTGTGGCAATTGTAAATGCCAGTGATTTAAACGATCTCCGGTGCATTGATGCAAGAGTATGATCAGAACTACTATCCAGTGATACTCCCGAGCCGTACGTTGAAGTCCAATGAATTAAATTACGGGATCGCGGAGAAAGAGATGTTGCATTTTTGCGGATCCTGGATTTCAACTATAATACTTTAGTTGGGAGACCAATCGGAGTGCTGACGCGGCATTCTACACTGGCTTGATAATTTAGATTCAATGCATTACAAGGTCGCCTGGGACAGTGGGCCGCGCCACTTTCACCCTGGATCCTCGAGACCGTTAAGTGTAACAAGGGAGAGGATGAAATCTTGGGCACATTAACAGCCAGTATTACTCCCAGATCCAAAGTCGACAAAGCACTGATCTTGATCGCCCCGAAGAAGGAGCCGAGACGCAAGGTCCAACCCCGATCCCGACAGTGAGATCGGATGAGGATCTGTATGTCGCTAGCTTCGACGGATCTGCCCGTGTCAAGCGATGTGTAGGCGCCTACATCGCGATCCTGTGAAAGTTATCTGAGTGGACTGTGGTGAAGGACAGATCCGGCTATGCCGAAGGCTTAACCGTCAATGAGGCCGAATACCATGGCCGTTTGGTTATCTCTTGACTTGCAAGAACGGACGGAGCCATTACGACTGGTGATCGGTGGCGACCCAAACTTGGTGATCCGCCAAATTAGAGGTGAAATCGACTGCAAGGCGCCTGGACAGACATTACTCAGACAGAATGCGTTAGACAGACTGCGGATCCGGCCGGTTCATGAGTTGGTACATGTGAAGCGGTATTGGAACGGAAGTGCAGATAGTCGGGCTAGTGCTGCACTGCAATCACAATGTAGACTTAAGATCGAAACCGATAGCGACATCCAGGATCTGATCACGTTGAACCGACTGGACGAGATATTGGTGGTGGAATCCCACGATCCGGCAGTGCAGATCTCAGCCGTTACAACTAGATCAAAGGCCAGATCCGGCGTGAGATTGGGATCCAACTCCCCGGTAGTGTGCGAGGAAGTGATCAGAGAGCTAAGGATCGAGCGGATCCGACAGACACAGGACGAAGAGGCTTGGATCCACAATTTGAAAAAGTATCTGGTTGGTGAGATACGCAATCTGACGCAGGAAGAGGTCAGATCTTGCGGATTCATCGCAATGAAATATGAAGTGGATGAGCATGATCTCCTTTTCTATTGCCCCACTACGAAGGAATCAGCTGCAGATCGGGACAAATTGATGTGCCTGGTGTTACCTGAAACGCTGCATCAAGATGTTCTACATCATTATAATATCAGCCTCCAAGGTGGACATCAGGGGATCGGCCGTACTTACGATCGAATCCGGGATCATTTCCACTGGAGAGGATTGTACCGGAGTATGCAAAGATATGTCGGGGAGTGTGTGGATTGCGAGATTGGAAAAGGGCGACCCAGGATCCAGGGTGAATCGCCGGGTATTCTTCAAGCAACTTATCCATTCCAGATCATCGCTATGGATCATATCCCCTCATTGCCCAGATCATATAAAGGTAACACTGAGTTGTTGGTCTTCGAGAATTTCTTCTCTGGTTATGTGATCGCAAACGCGAGCGGCTCAGGCTGTGGCAGAATCCTACTAGGAATGTGTGTTTCGCTGATTTGGTGCTAGCGAGGTGATCCGCCATGATCGTGAACCTGGGTTTATGTCCGATTTCTTTCGCGTGTTTAACAACATCTTGGATCAGCGTCAACGTGCAACAATGGCATATAGACCTCAGGCGAACGGATCTGCGGAAAGGATGGTGCAGACCACCACAAGGCCACTTTAGATGTATGTTCAAGATCTGGATCAGCGAGATTGGGACGAGTACGCGGAGCAACTTACCTTCGTGATCAACACAGCTCGGGATCGGATCCGTCGAGAGACGCCGTTCTACATGGTCCACGGCTGGGATCCGAGATCCACACTGGAGGCGGTGATCTTGTTGGAAAGTACAAGAAGACAGAATCGGGATCCGCGGAGATGGCGATATCGGATCCAGAGACATTACCAACAGGCTCGAGAACAAGTGAATCTGCGCTTACGGGATGCGATCTCGTATCGGGCGGATCAGCACAACGATGTAGTGCGCCCGCATCAAGTCGAGGCCGGATCCCGAGTGTGATTATACCTGGATCGGGTGCGAGTGGGATATGCAAAGAAGCTTGCGCGTCTGTGGCATGGCCCTTTCCGTGTGGCCGAGAAGATCGGTGAGTATGCAGTGAAACTCGAGATCGCCGGATTCGCATACAATATCTTCCCCGTGGACCACGTGTCAAAGATCAAGCCTGTCAGAGAATTCCCGAATCGGCCGGTAATACGACTTACGACGCAGGATCAAGATCGGCTGGATTCCGACGAAGAACCCTTCCTGGAGATAGATGGATTCAAGATCGCGATCCGGATGAGTATGAGGTTGAAAAGATTTCGGATATGAGGAGTGACAGGAGAACAAGATACGGTCGGATCATGCGTGAATTCTTAGTACACTGGCGTTGGTACGAGGATCCGACCTGGATCGACGAGGCAGATCTCAACAGAGGAGCAATGCTCCACGAGTTCTTGCGGGATCGCGCCAATCAGAACCGGTTCGGCGTCATGCAATCTCACGAAGAGGACTGAGGGCAAGATCCGCATAGGTGAGTTGGTCACCAATGCGGGAAGTTTGAGATGAAGGGTCTGCAGGAGGGCTGCAGATCGGAGGAAGGTAGGTACATATTTAGGTTATATGATAGTGTGCCGAAATCTGCTAAAGTCCAGATCCAAGACACTAAGGAGATGGATCACGATGTATGGACTCAATATCCGAGATGATGTGAATGCGGATCACTCTGCACGAAATAAGGGCGAACGATCAGTGGAAGGAACGGAAGAGAACATATATTAATGGAGAGATCACAGATCTGTTAGAGCAGCAGATTCAGCGGGTACTTCAGGATCGGCGGGCGTATGAGGATCCGTGGGCGAGTCGCGTCAGGCGCTCTCCATGCCAAAGAATTTCTCCACCAGCCGAGAGATCCGATGCGCAGGATGATCAGCCGCAGAAGTGCGGTAATGATTGTGCCAAGGATCCGCTTCGTCACACTCAGTGAGCGCCTCAACCAGGTTGACCGGATCCGGTGGACCAGCACGACGCGCTTTAATCCCTGGGTACCAAGTCACCTCATCGGAACTTTTTGGAAAATGTAAGAAGAATGGATCCAGTAAGAGATCGATACCACACCAACCTTCTTGCATCACCAAAACAAATATGGGCAAGATCATGCGCCAGCGATCGCCAGCGTGTGATCGCCGATTGTTGCGCGCCTTACAGAGGGCCGCCAGACGTGGATCATCCGCACACATACGCTTGGTGATCGCGAGCTTGTGTGTGGATTCCCAGTATACAATGAGATTGCGGAGTTCCAACTGCAAATATTCGTCCAGGAAGACGCCAAGTCGACCACCCACTAGGATCTCGAAACAGATCGGGTCGGGCACATTGCCACCACCCAGGATCTCCCAAGGGGATTCGTCGAGGAGAGCCTCGATGTTGTCGGCGGTAATCAGATGAGCGCAATAATCTGCATCCGAGGGAGGACGGCATCTCGGCGTGTGGTGAGGTTAGATCCACTCAGGTCGGAATGGCAACGCAGTCGCGAGAAGATCCACTGTCATTATCATGATCGACCATCGACACAGATCATCCAATAGCCAAGGATCGATATCAGCTGCCGAAAATGCACGAACTTGGGTGCGCCCAGGACTACATAAGTCATCGGCGAGAGGATCCTGAGGTAGCATGGCCGGATTAGGAGGTGGACTATTGCTGGCGGACCGATCGGCAGGAGGATCTGGAGCATCATCGCCGTCGTCACCAGATCCATCTGGATCACCGCCTCCACCACCACCAGTACGCCGCGGAGAAGCGTGATCACGCCGAAGTTGTGCGGATCGCGATTGGGCAATGGCTCGAAGGGTATCCTCCTCGAACATATAGTTCGCAACCTCCTCAATCTCATGATTGGTGGAGGGAGCAGAACTATCCGGATCCGTGGTATCTTCACGATCTTCGTCGTTGTCTGCAGTGTGATCCTTGGTCTCTTCGTCACCGCCAGTAAGATCCAAGATCTGCGGTTGAGGGCCACCATCATCCTGAGGCACTGGTGCGGATCCCTCAAACTTGCGTTTCGACGGCGTATTATCGCTGCTTGAGGTACCGGATCCACCGAGTTCTTGGGCGGCTTCTAGTGGATCGAACGAAGAAGACGAACCCTCCAGATCTGGATCCTTCCTGCGATCCTGGCCGCCAAACTCATTATCGTCTGGGTCGTCATCTTGCGGAGATCCGCCACCCATGTCGATATCTGCAGGTTCTTCAGCCAGATCCTCGTCATCTTCGTCCTCTAGGGGTTGCGATTTACGCTTGGAAGGGCGAATGGGGATGGGAAGAAGAAGATGGACTACACGATCGCTTGGATCCATTCTTAGTAGGGGAGTCAGATTCGCCAGTGGACGGATCCTTACCATTTCCAAGTGATTTTGACCCAGCTGGCAAGGGGCGTCCGTAGGTGGTGAGTCGGTGTCAGGATCCTTGGGTGACGCACCTCCGTCATTTTCGATAGGAGGATCTCGATCCGACTCAGAGCCAAGAGTCAATGAGGTGGTCGAGGGTGAGGATCCCATGCCGTTGGCGATCTGACCAAGTATGCGCAGAGTCCGACGAAGTTCCTGCCGAAGATCCGTCCGATCTACAGTGAGAATGTCGATGTCCGTGGAAAGGGCCTGTATCCGCGCAGTACGTTCGGTGATCGTGCGCTCCCGTTGCCCATAAGCTTCTCTTGCAATGCCTACATCATGATCTGCACACGAGAATATATGGCAAGGTGATACTGGAGATATATATGCAAGATCAAGATACTCACCCCGAGCGGTGGCGTCGACATGGAGGCGATCGCACTCTCGAGTAACTTCTTCGAGCTTCTTCTTGGCCGCAGCTAATTGGTTTCGCTCCTGATATTTGTCGTCGATGATCTTTTGCATCTTTTGGCTGAGAGAAGCGACCTCGTTTTGCCGGATCTGGATCTTCCGGAGGGCAGCATCGCATTCTACCTTGTCTTGAGCGAGCAACGACTTAGGATTTCCATCACTAGAGGAGGCGAGATCCCGTGTCCAACCGCGTGATTTCGGCTCGAGAGAGTCTCAGCAACTCGTCCATGTTATGGAGGCGCTCCTCAACCTCAAGACGAGCAATATCGCCACGCTGATGTTCATCATGAAGATCCGCAATTTCCTCACTTGATTGTTGAACATCTGCAACCAGACCATCGCGATGAGAAGAAAGATCGTCGCGCTTCCGGAGCAGATCGTTGCGTTCTCGCGTCAGCCGGTCACATTGGTCAACCAAAGGAGCAACTTGGGCCTCGAGATCTGCAACTTGGGATTCCAGAGTGTGGATCCGGTGACTTTGGTCTTCGGGTAGATTGCGGCACTACGATCCAGAGTGTCTACAGCGAAGTCTCGATCCCGACGTACTCGTTGGATATCTTGCTGCATGAACGTGATCACCCCGTCCTGTTCGTGAAAATAATCCTGCAGAGCGCGGAGATTCTCAGCAGCGACGAGATCCTCGTCAGCGTCCATAGCGGCGCCAGCTGCTAGACAAGCTTGGGGCTCACCAGTGCGTCGAAAGAGTTCTACTGAGATCTGACACGATGCGGGTGAACGCTTTTCGTGTTGGTGTATAGCTTGCCTAGGTCCGAAGTTCCGACTGGACTTCGTAGTCTAGAACAGACCCAAGTGGAGTAATCCAAGTGGGTTGGCGTGTGTTCCTTGTATTCAATCCCTATAGGTTCGAACCCGTAAGACCCGAAACCAGGGAGATACACCGTAATGAGTTCCTGAGATGGATGAAGGTGTTAGTGTATGGGGTAGAACGTAACTTCCTTAGACGTCACCACCGATAGCACCGATAACCAAATACAAATATACATACAATGAGTTATACGCACAAATATGTAGGCCTTCCTTATTCTTTGAGACCGTGGAAAGCTCGGTCACTCGTCCAGTTCAACTAGACCACAATA